>VXAZ01000550.1:693987-905228 GCA_013399875.1 Gymnorhina tibicen
GGGTCTCTCCGCGGCGGGCGGTCTCCGGAGCGGGCCGGGGAGGAGCAGCGCGGGCGCTGCGGGGGCGGAGGGGGCGCTGGGCCGCTCGGGCGGGTGCCGCGGTGGCGGCTCGGCCGGCGGTGCCGGGCTGCGCATCGGGAAGCGGCCGTAGCGTTGGTGCAAAGCAGCGTTAAAGCGCTGGTGCCGGGGGCCAGCCCCTGGCGGGTGTCACCGTAGGCTCACCGCTAGCGTTCCCAGGGCTCGAGCGCTCCCGAAAATTGGCGCATAGGCGATGGCAGACCTGCTTTGTCGTATATCAGCTAACAAAGTCAGGGCCCGGTCACTGGGTGCTGCACAGGGACTTCACAGCCACAGGGGCGTCCCTCGCTGCAGTGCAGTGTGCGCCGTGCTGTGCACGGACGTTGTGTTCTGTGACTAAGGTGACAGGTAAGAGCTCCTTCCCTTCAGTGTTTCCCGCAATCTGTCCCGAGCGTTTAATAAATCTGCACAAGCACGTTCAGTTTACACATTCACTGTAGTGCACAGCATGGTTAAGCACAACCTCTTGGCCGTGAAAGAGCAGAGCTTCTTCACCAGGGCACTGGTGCTTCAGAGATGTTTTCAATTTTATTTTTAATCTCCTTCTATTTGCTGAAATTTACTTGTTTTGTTTTCTCGTTAATTCCTGACTTAATTTAAGATGGACTTGTTTCCCCTCAAATTACTTTTTTTGCATGGTTTTATGGAAGTTAGTGGGTTAAAAAAATGCAGAAGTACTTAGCATTGTGATCAAACTATGCTCAGGGAATGATGAGCATAAATGTATAGAGGCATGAATAAATGATTTATTCATTGATACAATAGAGACGGATTTTCTTTTCTTCAGTGGTTACCTTCGCAGGGTAGTTTATCAATTAATTTAATATTCTTTTTATTCTGTACTTAGTAGACCAAATTAAAAACCAGCATTCACAGTGTATTTTGTCTGTGTAGCCACTTGTGTGAGGTATCCTGGGGATGACCCACGTGTTTCTCAGAGCTGCAGCTGAAGGATGCGAGGTCCCAGGTTGGCTGGGCATGGACATGGGCAGGGGCTGCGGCAGAGGGAACAGTACCAATAACTGGGCTGGTTGCAATTCAAATCACTCAAGAAATTCCTTTTTCAAACAAACGGCTTGGGAATCTTTCTGTATCACTGCTCTCAGCCTGCTGGCCTAATCCTCGGTGGTGTGGAAACGAGCTCAGGCTTTCAGCGGAAACGACTGGGGCCTTAATGCTCCCTGCCCCCACCGCCCCCTCCCCGGCGTTTGTCGCCGCTCAGTTGTCGCGGCGGGTCCCGAGGGGCGCGGCGGGAGCGAGTCCCTGCGGCGGCCGAGCTGAGGTCACTGGGACCGTCCCAGCGCCGCCGCGCCCGCGCCACCGGAGCCGAGTGGCAGACGCGCCGCGTCCGCGCCGGAGAAGGAACGAGGCCGTTCCCTGCGCATCCTCGCGGCATCATGACTCTCCAGGTACGCACTTCTGCATCTGTGAGACAGACAGGAGAGGGATGCACTGTCCGTCTGTGTAATGCCGTGATGGAGACTGCGGTATTTCCTCAGCGTAAGGATTTTTACTGCAAAATCAAGGCTGCCTTGCGGCAAGGGAAATTTGCCTAAACCCTTGCAGGTTAAATAGTGCATTACTTTTCACAAGTAGAGGGTGAGAAGCACGCTGGTTAATTTGAACTATTAGATAGGTCATGTAATATTTTGGAGCCCTACTTGTTCAGAGCATGTATGAATTATTTTTCTGTAGGTGTGCATCTGAGTTTGCTAGGACAGACTTAGGCATGGAAAGGTAGGTACATACTTATGGTTTTAGGATCTAGTTTGTTGCTTGGAGCTATTAAAGGAGGAGGGAAACTTCTAACACTGAGACAGTGTTATATGTGCATTTGGGAAGCATAAATAATTTTTAAGGAAGTTGTGTGTATATTTTAGGGTGTATGCATCTTTGGACTGGTACATATTGATGGGCTTGTGTTTTGGTAGGAGAGCTTCTACATTCCTACCTTCGGACTAGAGAGAGAGCTTCCTTTTACCTTCTCTCTGATTGTAGCTTTAAATAGCTGTTGAGGAAATTATCTTTATTGATGGCTTTTAGCCAGCTACCTTTGTGGGAAACTATGAATACTTCCCTTGTCTTGGCCATGCCCTGATGGATTAAGCTCCTTTTCTTCTTTAGGCTTTCCTATTATCCCTTTCACTTCAAGATTTGCAAGCTCTTTTATCCCCGTCTCATTATGTCTGCCTCAGCTTAGTTAGTGTGCATTTTGCAAAGAGTGAGCAGCACAACGCTCTGACCTAGATGCAGGGAGTGCACTGCCAGCAGCTTAGCAATTTTCTTCTGAGCTGCAATTATGTTGAATAGCACAGAAGTTTCATTGTGCTGTGTTACAGCTAAGAAGAAATCTATTTCTTCAGTGGATCAAAATTGCCAAATCCCAAACATAACGCCACCTTTGCTTAATTAATGATTGCTGAAATTATAGTTTGTTTTAATCTGCCTTGAATTCACTCTAGGATTTACTAGCCCGATGATCAAGCAATGAGCCATAAATCATGAAAAGAAAGAGCTGAATGCAGTATGACATGTTGTTCCGTAGCTGTATACAGTTACACTTCCACATAGGAATCAGTGGTTGAAATTTTAAGATACCATACACATTCTGCATTAGACATGATAGAGCTTTTCTGTTCACATTGGTTTGGTTGACAGCTACCAACCATATCCATAAAAGTATTGAATCTAGCTGTATGGGAATGAGGACAAATGAGTAAAATAATGTTCTCATTAGTGAGGCTGTAAAATATTTATAAGTTTTGCAAGCTGGTAAAATATTTGCTGTAAATGAAGAATTCATTCAAGCTTTTTTCTTTGCAAAAAGGCAGTATCTGATAATAGTCTGATAATTTGTGCTTTTATCTTTAATGCACGTGTGTATGTTTATGTCTGTATATATTTTTATGCTTTTTATTTGAGCAGTTAAAGGGAATTTTATTGGCACATGATTAAAAGGAAATTATACTTTTACAGGCTGTTCATAAGCATGTTGTGTAAGCAGGCAAGTCCTAAGCAACAGTCTGTGCAGAATGATTGGCTGGAGGCGGATGAAGAAAGAAATGTTTAGTATTTAGATTTCATTTCTGCACATTTTTTGCTCTGTAAGATACGCATTTGCAAATTTTTAAACTATCTTGTGATATTTGCCTATAGATGCAAATAGAATAAAATTATAGGAAGATAAGGTTATTAACTTAATGGTGTCCTTAATTTATTTTTTTATCTTTTGTCTTGTACAATATAACAGGGCTTCTGGTTCATTCTTACTGTGAAGTTGTCATGGTTTAACACCACCCAGCAAATAAGTACCATGCAGTCACTTGCTCACACCCCCTTCATCTGCAATGGGATGGGGAGGAGAACTGGGGGAGGGGGAGAAGGGGGAGGAAGCAAAAAGTCATGGGCTAAGATAAGAATAGTTTAATAATTAAAAAAAAGTAAAATATAATAGTGATAGTAGTGATATATAATAGTGATAGTAGTAAAATATAATAGTGATAGTAGTAATGAGAGAGAAAGAGAGAGAATGTGCAATTAAACCCAGGAGAAACAAGTGATGCACAATACAATTGCTCACTACCCACTGACCAAGGCCGAGCCCAACCCTGAGTAGCAATCAGCCCCTCCTGGCCAACTCCTCCCAGTTTATACACTGGGCATGATGTTCTGCGGTGTGGAATATCCCTTTGGCCAGTTTGGTCAGCTGTCCCAGCTGTGTTCCCCCCCTTCCTCAGCTTCTCGTGCAGCTCCTCACTTTCAGAGCATGAGACACTGAAAAGTCCTTGGCTTGGTGCAAGCACTACTCAGCAACAACCAAAACATCAGTGTGTTATCGACATTATTCTCGTCCTGAATCCAAAGCACTGCACTGTACCAGGTACTAGGGAGAAAATGAACTATACCCCAGACAAAACCAGGACAGAAGTTTAGATCAGAAAACAATTCCAGACATGTGAAAGATTTCCACAGATTTGAATGGTCCTTGTACATCAGGGCTGGCAGAGGCTCACATGCAGTAACTTATTTAAACTTTAAACAATGTGGCAACCTAGTTATGGTTTATTATTGATACCAGTTTTAAATCTTACAGTTAACAGAGCATGAGTCCTGCTTTTGTTTGCACGTGTGTGGATAACATTAAGAGTGTCTGTGATGGAGGAGTCAGTGATACATGTAGTCAAGAATGTCACATTTCTGATATTTGGATTAATAATGAAATATGTATTTTAATAAAATTGTACCTATAAAAAAACCTTGAGCAGTAGTCATCACATTTATTTTCATAAGTAAATGTACATCCCTTTTATACATCTGTCCCAATAGTGTGACTTTAAATGCTTTGCTTTAAGGAGTGTCAAATATGTACAGTTCCAGTTTCTTTTGACCACTGTTTTTAATTCACTGGTAAAGTAGTTTGCATTGCTGATTTTGTTTCCCCTCGCTAAATGCTTCTCCATCATAAGTGCTGTACATCTATTAAAAATACTGTTGTTAGTGTGTAGGAGTTTTTGTGTAATTAGTCTTGTCTTGCTGCCTGAGTACAAAACTCCCTCATATCCTAATGCTGCAGTGTCTGGAACACTGCGCAGCAGCGTGGCACGGCTGGAGTGGCTCAGGGGTAGGCTGGGATGTAAATTCAGAGCATGTGAGTTCCTCTGCAATCCCCATGTCCTTGCCTCTTCCCCGAGGTGAGCACAAAGTGGAACGGGCCTGTTTTCATGGAAGGATAAGCCACCTGACTGTCAAAGCATATAGTGAGGTAAAAAGTCCTGTGAGCAGTCTCACAGCGACTCACGCAGTGAGTTCAGACTCCTGCTTACAGCAGTGTGTCTGTCCCCTCCCTGCTCCCAGGCTGAAGGCACCCACGCTGTGCCTAAGACACAGGGTAAGGTGCTTCTACCCCAAACCCCGAATTCTCTCCCTGTACTGGTGTGACTTCCTGGCCTCAAACACATGGGTTCACCATTCTGGGTTTGCTGCTGAAAGGAAGAATAGTGTTTATGGCCCTCAGCAATTTTTGATGAAAAATTAAAAATGAGCTTAACATCTGAACTTCTTGAAGCATTTCAGGTGGTTGTAGCAAATCTGGGAACAGTTGCTGTGCAGAAGGAGACCAAGAGACATGACAGCATAAGCAGAAAAATAAAGATTCCAAGGCTTTCATGAAAGTAGATATTAATATTACAAAAAAATTGCTGAGAAGGGATGCTGTAAGGCCATTTCAACATTATTGATTCAGCTTTTATATGTAGCCTAGAGCACACAATTTTGGTTTATCTAAACTATATATAGCATATATACATAGCATATGAACATAAGCCTTTTGGTTTTTTATTCTAGAAAAATCCTGTATTTTTGTGCAGCACTCTCAAATACTTGGTTTAAAAAAATCTACAGTGTTCTTAAAAGAAATCAGACACAAAAAGTTTGACTTAAAGCTTCATGTTTTTCTATGGTTCTATGGTATAGTTGCATTTTAGTAACATTGAGAATTATTTTTATTAAAGCAGGAACAAACTACCTAAGTAGTTACATGTTTCAGTATATAAAGTTTTAGTTTTAGGAATATAATTTGGAAGTAATTTAATCTAGAATTTAGTGCAGAAACTGCCAAATCATATACTTTGTCGAATGACCAAGTGTCAGATCTTTAAGAAGACAAACTGCACTTGGAATCTGGCTCATTCTGAGAAGGATTGTTATATTCAAAACTGAACAGCAGCATTTCTCAAACTTGTAACAGTCTATCAATTTTAGCACACCAATTCTTCTCTGTACTCCTCCATCCACTAGTGGGCGTTTGGTTGAGGGAGGCCTTGGCGGGAATCTCCCACAAACTTTTGCTTGTCAGTTATGCAAACACTGAGGTTCTCACTGAGTTGGAAGATTATTTGTTAAAAAGCATCTGCTTTGCAGCAGGATTTTTGTCTTTTCTTTTCATTGCACTTTAAGGGTGCTATGAACTGACAGACCTAGAGATGTGTATTGTCATCAGGAATCCTTCCCATCTAATGTTCTGTGAACTTACAGTTGCAGTTTAAAGAATATTCTAGATTTAATTGCTGTTTTGCAGGGAGCTAGAATGCCCTTTTAATCACACATTATGATTTTTAAAAAACATTCCTTTTAAATGCACCTCTCTGCCTGCTGCTCCTTGTTAAAACTCTGGTGTTACAGACGTATATCCTCCTGTGGTGAGCCCTTTTGTTCTTAGAATACTTGTGTTTTCCCTTTGTGGGTTTCATATAGAAATTCAAAATTTGCAAAAAATTAGAAATTCCTCAGTATCTGGGGAATCTCATTAGCCAAACTAAATTTCCAGACCAAAATAAAAAGTGAATTCCATCTCAGGAGGTTGAGGTGACTCATTTGGTGGTAGAGTGGCCAAGTTTCTGTGCAGGAAGCTGCAGTGCACTCAGCTACCTGACTTTACCCTGTTTTGCCTGCTGCTCCTGCCTTAATGCAGCCACCAGCTGGCGTGTCCTTACATCAATGAATATGTAGTTTCATGATTCCAGGAAGGAGCCTTTCTGTGAGTAAAGATGTGTGAACATCACTCTCTAATTAAACTACTACTCATTTTTCCTTCTTAAATTTAAAAACAGAAATAACCTTTCTCTTATATTTTCTGTCTGTTTAAATACAGAATGCTGGAGTGAACCTAGCTCTCATTCATATTTGCTTATTTCCATCACCTGGTTCACCCAGCACAGTCACTTGCCAAGGAGAAAGGCATCAGTTAAGGAGACAAACATGCATTAGGCTTTCTTATTAAAAAAAAAAGAAAAAACTCAAATCTTTCCTGTTACTAAAGGGAAAGGTGGTATAAAGAAGCACAGTACAGACTTCTGAGGTAATGCCAGGATCTCAGTGATTTAAACAGAGCTGCAGTACTCATGCTGAAATCATTGCTGATTTTTACACACTTTTAAGCTGGTGTAGTGGGTTGTTCAGATGCCAGGCACCGACCAAAACCGCTCACTCACTCTCTTCTGCAGCTGGACAGAGGGGAGAAAATGTACCAAAGGGTTCATGAGTTGAGATAGGACAGGGTGGGTCTGCTCATCAAATACCATCGAGGGCAAAACAGCCTCAATTTAGAGACATAAAGTGAATCTATTGCTAAAAAAATCAGAGCACGATAATGAGAAGTAAAATACGTCCTTATAAACACCTTCTCCCCACCCCTCCCTCCTTCTCAGCTCTACCTCCTACCCAGCAGAGCAAGGAGACAAGGAATGGAGATTATGGCCAGTTCATCACCTGTGGCTTCTCCCACTGCTCAGGGAGAGGAGTCATTCCCCTGCTGCACCGTGGGGTCCCTCCCAGGGGAGACAATTCTCCATGAACTTCTCCAGTGTGAGTTCATCTCACGAGCAACAGTTCCCTGTGAGCTGCTGCAACGTGAGTCCATCCCATGGGGAACAGTCCTCCCCAAACTGCTGCAGTGTGGGTCACTCTTCCACGGGGTGCAGTCCTCCAAGGACAGGCTGCTCCAGCCTGGGAGCAGAGCCCTTCTCTCCATGGGTCTCCCACGCGGTTACAGCCTCCTCCCAAGCATCTATCTGCTCCAGGGTGGGGCTCCTCCACGGGCTGTGGGTGGATCCCTGCATCCCCAAGGCCCTCCAGGGGCTGCAGGGGCACAGCTGCTTCACCATGGTCCTCACCACAGCCGGCAGAGGAATCTCGGCTGTGGCAGCTGGAACACCTCCTCCCCCTCCTTCTTCACTGACCTTGGTGTCTGCAGAGTTGTTCTTCTCACATGTTCTCACTCCGCTCTAGTCATACTTAAAACTGCAACATAATGTTTGTTTATCTTTCTTCTTAAATCTGTTACCACAGAGGAGTTACCACCTAATCGGCCCAGCCTTGGCCAGGGGCACATCCATCTTTGGAGCCACCAGGAACTGGCTTGGCTGGACATTTTGGAAGCTTCTGGCAGCTTCTCATGGAAGCCACCCCTGTAGCCCCCCCAACTACCAAAACCCAGGCCATGCAAAACCAGTACAGCTGGTTTTGTACATATTAAATATGTGTGCAGGATATACTGTGCTTCTGCAAATGCAGATCCAACTTAAAAGCTAAAATAATTGTTGAAACCAGCATATAGCATGTTAAAGCTTGTATCTTTTTGCATTAGAGTCGTGCAGTGACCTGATGGGTCTGTGGTCACTGTACAAAATCTATCTCTCTCTGAAATGTCCTGGGCATGAAACAGAACTGCAAACCTTAGCCTGAGACCTGCTTTACAGAGAGAATGGCTACAGCCTCAGGTTGATGTGAGTGTGTGTGATTCACAGTGATGAAAGGAGTAAATTTACACTTTACTCTGGTGCTCTCCTGTGTTTCAGAGCTGGGTGTGGAAGGTGGTCCTGGCAGTAGCTCATCTCCATGAGGTACTTCTGTGCCAGCTGTTGGTCACCTACTTCCTTGTCAGCAGAGTAGTGGAAATGGAGGGTGAACTGGGCAGTACCCTTTAGAGGGGCTTTGAGCTCCCCCACTTGAGCCAACACAGTGCAGGCAGGGCCAAAAGGATTCAGAGATTACTGTGGGGTATAAAGTTCAGTGAATGCCTTCATACCTGCAGTGTGACTGTAAAAGACATATACACCACATAAATTGTGGAGGCTGCTTGCCCCTATCAGCCATGGAAGCCTATATCCCTTTCTAACAATGTACACATTTATGAAGCTTCTTTTATGGGAAAAAGCCTTGTCTGACCACTAAACCCAAGTGAGTCATTGAGAATATCTAATGATACTACTGTGTGTCTTACACCTCATGTTTTAAATACATCCCTTCAGAACAGAACTAACACCTTCTGTTCTTTTATCAGGCTGACTTTGATGGTGCTGCAGAAGATGTAAAAAAATTAAAAACAAGACCAACTGATGAAGAACTGAAGGAACTATATGGATTCTACAAACAGGCTACTGTTGGAGATATTAATATTGGTATTACTATATATACTTCACATTTACTCACATATCATGATAATCAAGCTAATGTTATGTAAATCTGCATGATAACCAAAGCTATGCATTTATTTTGGCAGAATGTCCAGGAATGCTAGATTTGAAAGGCAAAGCCAAATGGGAGGCATGGAACCTGAAAAAAGGTGTTACACCAATTACATTTATGTCCTGTAGTCAAGTTTATAGGATGACAAATCAGGAAAGATAATGACTCCTACTTTCCTTTGCAGGTTTATCAAAGGAGGATGCCATGAATGCCTATATCTCTAAAGCAAGAGCAATGGTAGAAAAATATGGGATCTAGAATATTCAAAATAATTCCCACTAATAATTAACTCTTCAGTAGCTAATGAACTAACTCTCTTGACAAAAATGCAATACTAACTTCTTATTGTGTAGTCTGACACTAATATCTTTTAAGTATAAGCTGTTTGACTGTAAAGGGTATTTACATATATAATATATTTTTAGCTTGTATCTTAATCTAAATAAATTTGAACTGAATAAATTAAGCTTTCTGTGAGAACTGTGGACTTTTTTGGGTATTAAATTATATTAAGCATTCTGATGGGAGCAGACAAACAGAGAAGCGCTAACAGTAAAATAACATAGACGTAATTTTTTTGCAAACAAGGTTATGGAATAAAGTGAAGAGTTTGTACACATGCAAGAGAAGAAGGAAAAGATGAAACCTTTTTTAAGACCCAAAGCCAGTGTTTGTTTTCAAAAAAATCAGGAAAACTCGTCCTTTTAAAGGATTACAGAGGAGGAACAGAATAACTTTTAGGCTAAACTGCAAGCAATGTTAAGAAAGAATTACTTACTACAAATTGCAGTGGACTAACCTTACACGTTCTGCTATTAAAATTGAGGGAAATACTCATAGAGCAGCATTTTCTATGCATCTTGTTATGTGTTTTGACAAGAAACTTTCATTAGACAATTTCAGCAGATAAAAGTGACCTCCAGGAAGCTCATAAAAGGAAGTATCTCCACTTGTTAGTTCTTGCCAAGCTAAAAAAGATATTTAAAGTGTCAGAGAAATGTCAACTATTGTGATCATTTTGTATAACTATTTCAAAGGTATTACTTAATAATTATTTTAAATCCCATATCAACTTTTTGGTTCATACATTGAGACTGCTCTGTTGATTTGTTTCCTTTAAGAAGGAGACATTCTAGAAAACTAACAGATGCAATACAAAAAAATGTGTAAGTATAAGAGGAAAACCGTTGAAGCAAAGTACCTTGTACATCATGTACTTTATCATCAGACCCATTAAAGCAGGTAATATCACAAGAGAAGGGGATATCCATTTCTGCCTTCTCAAAGCTATGAACATAAAAAGTAGTCATAAAACATTCCATAAGACACCTGTATTTGGAATTTGCTTTCACATACAACATAGGGTTTTTATTCTTCTCCAGAACTTAACAAATTTCAGGAGTTAGATGATGCAGGACACCAGGAGAAGAAAATACTGCATCTTGAAGTTTCTTACCTCCTTACCCTACTGCAATTAGGTCTAAAATTGTAAAGAAAAATAACCCAATAGTTAGGGAAAAAAAAAAGCTTCAACCTGCAATAAAAATTCTTACCTACAATAAATAATTGTTACTTACTTATATACAAGTTTTCTAACGTTTCAGCATCTTTCAGTGTCAGTTCCTAAGACCAAAATGGGCCCCATATCCAAGAGTGTCCTTGTTTTTGCCAAGGTGAGAAGCCTTAACCACTCAGCTACATGAGCTGTCATGTAACATCCAGTGGGGACAACAGTTAGGACAGAGGAAGCTGGTTGCTCTCTGGGTGCCCAGAAAACACAAATTCTTTTCTTTTGGTTAGGTTAGAGGACCTTGGATCAGGAGGCTGAAAATGCAGCATTCCTGAAGCATGATCAGTTGAGATTGTTAACTTCAGAAAACAATAAAAGACGTGAGAATATTCCCTTTTAGTAGCTGCTGACTTTGGATCCTAGGTAGAACCTTAATTCTACCATGACAGGTTCCATACTGCAGTAACAGTTGTGGTTGCTGTAGTACGCAGTGTTTCATCAAGGGCTTAAATAGGAGAAAACAAATAGAAGAGCACATAAAGAATAAAAACTGTGTTCACTATTTCTTATTCTTTTTATAACAAAAAATGAGAACAAATTACTAAGAAAGAAAAAAGAAAACCTGATCAGACAGAAGTAAAAATGTAAAATACAAATACAAAAGTAATACAAAGTTGTAAAACTTACAAAAATGTTTGCAGAACTCTAAAGACTTCTCTGACAGTAAGCACCATTTGTTTCCTAATGTCTTCATTATGCAGAAGCTCAGAAGGAGTTTCTCCTATAATCTGTAGATGTGCAAGAATTTCTTCATCTTTTGTATCAGATATGGGTAAGCTTTTCACAGCAAGAAATCCTTCAGACTGTCAGTACCAAACAAAACAGATCAGGTGTTGTATATAACATACTTTAAATAATCTTTCCATTAAAATTATTTCGGTAAAAGGTACAATAATTTTCCATCTCCAAAATATGATGGCTGATCAGTTTAACATTCACAGAGAACACTTCATGGAAAGGGTTAGTAGACTGTGTTTACTGGAATGACAAATTATGAGTAAGCCAAGTACTCTCTACTTCTGAAACTTACACAGACAAATAACTATTAGTATTATTTTGTTCAAGCTTGACTCTTACTATTGAAATGCAACTAGTAAAATAATCTAAGAGAAAGAAAAACCTAGCACTGGACATAAACCTGGCTGATGTAGGACTGAAGAGACCAACTGTTTATGGAAATTTGCAGGAATTGCTTCCATGAATCACTAGCTAACAATTGCTTCCATGAATCACTAGCTCATACTCAGGACTGCTAAGAAGCCTTAGAAGCTGAAGAACAGAAATAGCAAATACTGACTGAGAACAGGACTGGAAAAATGCCACTTTACTGCTGTTTTTCTGAGAAAGACTATCAGAACCTCAGAAGAAAGAATGAGGAGAGAGAAAAAAGTTGGACAAATGTATTGAGGGCTGATGCAGCAGGTTTATGGAAGACAAGGTCAAGACAGTTACAGAGTAAGGAGGCCCACTTGGTATTTTGGTTTGATTACCTTTGAGTTTTAAGCCAAAGGCCATAGTAAATAACACAATACTCAAAAAAGTTTAGTTTAAGGATTAGTTAGTTTAAGCATTAATTAGTTCAAGCATTAGATTGCTCTCCCAAGGCTAAAGTTAGCAGCAGTGAGTATTACATGTTCTGCATCTATCTCAGAACACTCTTCTCTCCATAGATTCTGAAGAAATGTTTATTTTGTATTAAAACCACTCTGCATACCATACTGTAAAATGGTATTTTTACTCTTGGTAGCTAATTTAGGGTTCTGTTTCATAATGTTATTGATTCTGTAACTTACATGCGGGGCGTGTCCCCCTGATATGAAAAGATGGACCGGCTCCAGTCCATACTTTTCTTTCAAATGAAGTGCAACTGCAAAACTCACATAAGATCCAAAACTGCAGTGAAAAGAGAAATTTAAGCAAAGTAAGCAAAAACATACATAAAAACTGGAAAATATAGACATAATTTTAATTTCAGTGCTAACTGGCTATCTTGAACAGTTGCAGAAACCATATATGACATGCAGATTATAATGACATTAGTTAATTCATATGAAGTATATTCCTACACAGTCTAATTTTGCAAATAAGACCTTTTCTTAGTCTCTCTTTCTTTTAAATGTCTCCTTAATTTTCAGTAAGAACAGTTATTTTGAATACTTGAGACTAAGCAATCTTCAAAATCTGTGTTTCATGAATGGTTCACCCCTTGCATTCATATAGATCAAGCACTGACACAAATATTAACAATAAATGCAATTATAATTGATTAGAAACACATGTTCAGAAGTTGTGCCTGAAGGTATAAATAAATAAATAACTAGAGTCTTTGAGAGCAACTGCATGTTTCAGGATGGCTTGACAGAAGATCCTTGCAGAAGCATATTTTCCTAAAGTTTTTGCAAATAAAAACAAGTAACTCTCTACTCTTAGAGCTCAGAAATAGAAGCTCCTTCACTAGGGTATCTAAAAATGTATATATTTTTACCTGTCACCAAAAAATGCAAATGGTTTTTCTTTCAATTCTTTTAACAAAACATTTGTAACTTCATCAACTATGCTTGTCATGTCTTTTGCAAAAGGCCCTATAAGACTAGTTTCTCTTCCAGGAAACCTTATACAGAACACTGCAGAAGAGGTGGAGGAAGGGAGGGAAAAGAATTATAGTTATTTCAAATAGATACAGTAAAATAATTTAATTAAGTTTTTTAATTATTCTGCAGAATATATATACTATTTGAATTTAATCCTTCTTACAGTTGATATCATGCACTTGCCTGCTACTGCTACTACTGTGATTTAATCCTGCAAGCGATTAGGTTTCCATCCCTTCCTTTAGTCACAAATGTTGCCCCTCCAGCTGATTTGATTGATAAATGCCTTGGGTCAGAATCCAGAAGATCCTGGTTTCAGCTGAGGTTTGAAAGCAACTTTATTGTTGTAAGTTTTAATAACAACCACAAATTCATCAATTTCAGTAATAGTAAGTTCAAGGGTTGTGTAAAATATATCCTTTCAAGGGCAGCATTAGTAAGTGAAACTGTGTAAGAATTGTCCAATCCCTGTTTTCTTCTTTGTCAGCTCTTCAGCACTGCACATTGGAAAATGTGGAATCATAGTGCAAACTGGTAGATATTTATAGTTACAGTTATAGTCATACTTATTTATATTTATATAGAAGGAAATTTTACATGCTTTTACTATTTTCCTCTCAAAATTGAGGATCTTCCTCTCACTGTTTAGTGAAAGTAAGGAATGAACAGATCAGAAAAAAATGTTGATTTTCTCTAATCTCCTTGACATCATGGATACTGCCAGTTAAATAGAAATAATGGGTCAGACACCAAGTATTTTAAAAAAGATAGAATAAACCACAACCTAATACCATAGATAGCAGTACAGAAAAGTTTGCATCTTCTATACTTTCTGCATAAACCATCTCTGAACGAGCATACTGTGCCCTGATTTTATTCATCTGTGTCTGCAGTTGGTCCTTGGCCATTTCCTTAGTAACTTTCTTGGAAGTAGTTCCAGTGGACAAAAACTTTTTTATTTCTTCTTTTTGTTTTTTCCCCTAATTGCAAGAAAAATTAAATGTGCAACTGCTTACCTGAAAGTATACATGCATTTAGAGGACTGGTAAAACTGCAGTGGCAATACTCATGTATATGAAATTATTTTTTTCTTTGTGGAAGGTCTGGACAATGGCCTTGGTTCCTCTTCAAACAGGTCAAGCAATGGATCTTTTTAGTGCTGATATATCTTGTGAGCAATGAGAACTACTTCATACTGTAACTAAATGTCATTTCACTGTTATAAAATTCATAGATTAAATTTCAGTTTTGATACAAGAAGTGCAAACACTGGATAACACACTCTGTGCAGCCTCTCAGCATTAAAAATAGTTCTCATATCTTCACTGTTAACCTTGCTGAAGACTGGCTTATCAACAATATGCAGTGTACGGCTGTTTCTGAATCATACCAATGGTTTCTGAAGCAGTCAAACATACTATACTCTTGTGAAATGTAGCTCTGAGGATATAATTTTTTCACCCAATTGAATATAATTTGATTCAAGGTGGTACAGAAAATTTAGCCTAATGGAAATGCTAGTTCCTAATGAATGCTAGTTCCTTCCTTTCTGGAGAAGACCCACTGGATAAAGATTGCAGTGCTCTCAAGACTATTATATTCCATTTTAAAAATTTGGCTATTGTGTATTTTAGAATTGCTTAACTTCTACTCCAACTACAAAAATGACTAACCTTCAATTGAGTCGCTGAAGACTTTGCCCCATTGAGCAAGTTGCGAAGTTCCACCTCCAGCCCACGCAAAGCAAATCAGTCTACAGAGAGCATCTGGCCTTGTGTGAACACAAAAAGTCAGCTTTTCCATTTCTTGAAAAAAAACAAACCAAAAAATCAAGAAAACAACACATCATTCTAGAACAAGACCCTTCAGATACAGGAAAATTAGAGTGAATTAAGACTAAATTGAAACAACAGGGTGCAATATTTTCTGTCATCAGAACTTCTTGTGCTACAACAACTATCTGTTAGACACGAGATGATCTTCCTATAACACTTTAAACCAGTTCTGCTTTTATAAATGATGGTAGAATAGTATTGGGCAATACCCTTAGCTAATATTTGCTCAGTCACTGACCACAACAACCATTACAAGCAGCGAAATAAATTGATAAGGGATGTCTTCCATCTGAAGACCTAGAAAATATAAGGACCACCTAGTTCAATGTTCTCTCTACCACAGTGGTAAAATGGATGTCTAGGGAACAGTAGGATGTATTTTCTTTATACATATAAAATGTCTATGAATTACTCTTTCATGTATTTTTCCAGTCTACCCTTGAACAATTGGCATCCATGACATCCTCTTGCAATGAGTTGCATGGCTCCACTATCTGATGCGTGAAGAATGATGCCCTTTTTTGTTTTTCATCTGACTCATACAAATTCATTTGATGGACAGGGTAGTACAGTAAAGAGAGTGAATAGTGCACTTCTCAGGGTTTGCCACTGAGCCTTTCTGAGCTCTGCTGTCATATTGTCTCAGCCTTCAAACATTTCTTTTTCCTGAATGAAGAGGCGTGGCTGTGTTAGATATCCTTCAAATCCATCATCACTGCCCATCTCTGGACTTCTAATTTTGTTATACTCTGTTGAGATGGTGGAGTAACCAGAGCCACATTTGACTTTATCACAGCAGCTTTAGTAGTTTTGCTTAGTGACTGACAGGAGTAACAGCTGAAGCAAGATTTATTACTACTTCTTCCTTCTTGCTGAGAAGGAAAAATAGCATTGAAGATGCCAAGTGCATTATCTCTAGCATCAGATACTGCTTTTACTATCTGAAGAACAAAGCAATTCTCAATTATTTTATTCTTCTTTCCCAATTTCCTTGTCCTTTATTCTGGCTGATTAGATTTGTGGATGTAAGTACTGAAGTGACGAAGTAGCACTGATAGCCTATCAGGCTGTGCTCTGTCAAAAGAACCCGGGAACCATGTGCTTGGTGAAGATACATTAATTAGAAATTTATGATACAGAATTTTTATAGAATGTTTTCTGCAACCATTAGAATAAACTCTCATGTTCTTGTTAAAAAGATTGAAGAAAATGCTGATTAGGGGATAGCAAGCAGCAAAATTCCATTTCCAAAATGCTGCAAATCATTAAGGGTATTATTTCTTACCTTGAATATAGCTTAGTATATGCAAGGGCTGATTCACCATAAAATACACCTGTATGCCTACATGCAATCTTTTTTACCTGCACAAAAAGTTTGAGTTTCGACCTATCATTATATGAAGCGTCATAGTAACTGATAGAACTGCTTCACTGGTACAACCAAAAAAAGTGCTTCTGAGGAAGAATAAAACTTTAGCAAGAGCAATTTCCCCCTGTTCCTGCCCTGTGAACAGCTCCAGACACAGAAATGTACCACGGCGAGATGCCGGCTGCCCAGAGCCCTGCCTAGACTTTCTCTTTGCAGCAAACTAAAACCAGGGAAATGGCGTCTGAGTTCCAAAAGACAAATTTTATAAGAATCAAAATGAGAAGAATGAACCTTCAAAAAAAGAAATTTGGACACGAAACAGACTTTGTCATACCCTTTACTGCTCAGCCCACATTGCAGTCTTCAAACTTCTACCTAGGGGTGCTCAGATGCTCCCTTTCTATGCACAACCTTGAGGCACTCACAGAAGTCACCGTCTGACCTAGAGTGTAACGGTCGTAGCAAAGCAAACTGCTGGTCAACCATAAATTCCCACAGTAAAACATTCCGGCATACAATGTGATAAACAACAAAACTCCCTGTATACCATTGTTTCAGACACATCACACAGCTTAGAAACACAATTTCAGTCTCTAATTTTGGAGACTCATTTACAGCTTTGGGACAAAGCTCACTCTACAGAAACACTTCCAGTCAGAAAAAACCTAAAATACTCACAGCAGGGATGCAAATGTCAATACCTACTTCTGTACAACAAGAGCATGAGACATTGTTCAATTGTACAAACACTCTTGCCTTCTCCCTCTGCATTTCTGTAAAGCAGAGTCATAAACTGCCAACACTCAAGTCAGCCACTGAAAGTGAACAGCGGTGCTAATTTGATGAGAACCTGTGCATCATTCAGAGCTTGACCTACACTAACTGCCACATAAATTAGGGGAAAAAAAGGGGTTTATCCCAGTACTTCCACTACCATGCACAAAACTATGTCCTGGAAAAAATGTGGGAAGATGACCCTAAGCAACAGAACAGTGGATTGTATCTTCAGATGCTCACAAACAGACAAGGCTTGCTTTTCTTTCTTCACAGATGCTGATGTGTATCTGTCAGCCATTCTTGATGCCAAACTGACAACAATTCGGAGAACTAGTACTTTGCAGAACTGCCAGTCTGGAGAAACAGCAGTTTCTGCAGAGGGTCTCTCCATCTCCCACCAGTGCTTCTCTTGGCTCCTGGACAGCAAGTGGTGAGTCACCCATGAAAACCAAATGATAGTCAGGGAAAGTGACAGGACATAGCAGGTTAGGGAAGAGAGAGTTTTGCTTTCCCAAAAGTAATGACAAGTGTAGTAGCATCAGGACAGACAAGAATAAAACACGCAAACATTAGGAGACCTAGTAGGGTACAGAGAGACCCTGCTTAGGCAGAGAGACATAAATGTCACAGATAACGGGAATCTGCTCCTTTCATAGCCTTTGCATGGAAGATACACATAGCCCAGAGAAAGCTGGCACTACACTTTAACCACAGCAATCCACATCCAGAGGGAAGACCACATGGACACTCCACTTTGACCCTACAAGAAATAAGCACATGACTAAAAAAGGCAAGGGGTTTATAAACATCGAGGTTTGGCCTCATAATATAGTGGTACAGAAAGTATTCAGTGGACTTGTCCATTCCAAATTGATTACTCAGAGACATGCAGTAGGTGCAAGACAGGGCTACTCCCACTCTTTTAAACACAAATATTTTTGTGTGATGATAGTAAAATCCCCACAACTGCTCACAACCAACTCTGTCTCTTTCAATCAGAAAGTTCTGCATTCATTACTGGCTATCCAGCATCCTATGGGTGATGTTGTCCCATCAATTTGAGTTCAATTCCTATATCCACGTCTATTGGCACCCTAGCAGAAGAGGAAATTCAGTAGCAAGGACTCCAGGAAAACCATTCTAAGTGCTGTTTTCCTCACACAAGCTAATAAGGTATGGAAACAAACACCTGATTTCTGTAAAAAACCAGTAATGGGGCCAGATTTCTTAGTCACAGGAGGACCTACAGAAGTATTTGATGATGAGAATAGGAGTAAAACCATATTCACAATCACTATTGCCTTTGCTGCAAAGCAAACTGCTGCAGGGAAGGCAAAAAAAAAAAAAAAGGGGTGCTGTGGGGAAACTGTGAGGCTCAGAGAGTAACCTAAGTAAATGCTGTAACTGAGATGCAGACTCGTCACCAAATGCAGCTTTGTCTGATCATGCTGCTGCTGAGACAATCTGTCCCTTCCCAGCTTCTTGGAACATAATGTTCTACCCCAATCTTTTCGTCAGCACTAGCGACTACATAGCTATGTGGTAAGAGCACATTGTTTATCAAGCTGAAAACTATTCCTGTAGTTTAGTTTTCAACTACATCACTGTCACTATCCTCCTGTTGAAAAGGAAAGGAGCCTTTTATGACCTTTTTGGAAGTTTTCACACACTTCATCCAGCTGGACAAGTGCATGCTGATATTACATATACAGCCCCAAGGTTTGGATGTAAATGACACATCTGTGCTAACCTAATGGAGTAATTTGCCCTTAAGAATTATTTTAGTACTCTTCCTGAAACAAAGAACCTGCAGAATCTGTCTCATGGTTTGAAAGATGCATTCAGCTGATACAATTTTCATTCAGAAAAAAAGGCCACAAACAAGAAAGATTATATATTAATTATATTAATATATATTAATTATATTAATAAATAATCTTCTTTGGAGTACATTCAGTTGAATCTGGATTTATTTGAAATCTAAGCATATCTGATTAGGGAAATGGCTTTCTTTTTTCTCTTTTTTTTTACAAGACAGGACAGTAGTTAAAATAATTGGATTATTATTTCCAAATTGTCTTTATATTTTCCTCTGCTTCCACCTATTGGCCTTATACCTAACTTAGACCCTATTATAACAAAGAGAGGATACATAAGAATTCTTCTGCATAATCAAGATTTTCCGGGACTGTAAACTTTTAAAAAGAAACAAGCTTTTATTTTATTCCCTATAAATTTTAAGTTAGATGCGTGATCTGATGAATTAATGACAGAAAAATCTACTTTAGAGTGATCACAGTCAAAAAGAGTGTTTCTTTCTTGAACTATTGGCAAAGGAATGGTGACTGATAAAACAACCCCACTGAATTTTAAGAAAGTATTTCTTGACTTTTGTCTCTTCGCATTTAGAATAAGCTGAAAATAAAATTCTAGTTTATAAAGAGCTGTATAAAAAATTAAAAGAGCCATCATTTAAATCACAGAAGAACTTAGGTTCAAGAGGACTTCTAGAGATCATATAGTCCAAATCTTTTCTTGTTAGGTGTTGAGTATCTCCAAGGATGGAGACTCTACAACCTCCCTCGGTTACCATGTTCCAGTGTTCAATCACGGCTCATAGTAAGGACATTTTTCATTCTGTCTATATCCTTGTTGTCCCTTGTATCCACCAAGTGTTTCACCTTTTTGCTGAGTACATCCAAGAAGAGTCTGGCTGTGCCCATCCTCTGCATATCCTTCTATTAGGTAGGTGAACACATCTTCATCTGGCACTCCCCTCTTAAGACAAAACCAATTACCTCAGACTCTCCTTGTACACCACCTACTCCAGTCAAAATCGCAGGGGACCCTGCCATGCTCACTTCAGTATTGCAACATCTTTCTAATACAGCAGAATTAGAAATGGACATGGATGTGGTATACGAAAGAAATTTTGGATTATTACACGTGACAGAGCTCTGCTTTCCTGGGGATAACGGAACATCTGCCCATGGGAAATAGCGAATTAATTCCTTGTTTTGATTTGCTTTTCTGTGGGGCTTTTGCTTTCCCTACCCACGAGAAACTTTTACTCCTCTGATCCTCTCCCTGATCCCACTGAAGGGGTGAGTGAGTGGGGCTGCATGGGGCTGGGTTGCTGGCTGGAGTTAAACCACAACAGTAAGTAATGGGAAGCCATTTTGGCAGCAAAGGCAGGTAGTAACAAAGAAGCAAACAGAAGGTGCCACTGCTGCAGATGCAAAGAGGAAGAAGTCATGGAACATGGTGACATTTTGTTCTGAGTATGGCAGATTATGTCACAGAATTTTTTTTTTTTTTTTTTTTAATGACTCTGGGCTGAGCCACAGCTCTTCAACACACACCACCCAGGTACACATGTAGGTGTCAGAGACCCCATTCAGTGTGCCAAATAGCAGTACTAGCAGGAGTCTGAAAGTAGAGACCTTGTTAACCATGGCAAGTAGGGCTGGGTGGGCCTCACATGTCCTTCCCAGTACAAGTGGTGCTTCACCATGTGGTGAAATGTTTGCTCCAGCATGTGACCAGCATGTGAAGACTGCTCCAAATCCCACCCAATTACTCTTGTTACTGCTTACTCCTACTCCTATGGAGCTGCAAGTCACACCCCACAAGCATCTCTCCCACACACCATTTTAACAGGTGCCACAGAAACCCACCAGTCTAGGCCAGACCTACTCCACAGAAATGCCCTTGCAGATTCCTGAGCTATTGCCCACCCACAAAGCAGTTGGGCCACTTACCCCGGGTGAGGAGTCCCCCAGGGCCAGCCAGGGCTTGCATGTGGTCCCAGTCCTGCTAAGGACACCACTGGAGTTAAGAGCACAGCCCATGAGGGACAGCAGCTGTGAAGAAGAATCCCCGCCTCCAGTGCAGCCCCAGCTGCGCTTTCTCTGCATGTCACAGATCCTGAGTTCTAAGGATCACTGAAGTCCAACTCCTGACCCTGCGCAGGACATCCCAAGAATCACACCATGTGCCTGAGAGCATCTTCCAAATGCTTCTTGAATTCTAGCAGGCTTGGTGCTGTGACCAATTTGCTGGGAACTTGTTCCAGTGCCTAACCACCCTCTGGGGGAAGAACCTTCTCCTAATATCCAACCTAAACCTCTCCTGACACAACCTTAGACCATTCCATTCCTTCCTGTCACTGTGCACCACAGAGAAAAATCAGTGTCTGCCCTTCCTCATCCCCTCACCCCTCAGTCTCCAGGCTGAAGAGACCAAGTGACCACAACCGCTCCTAATGTGGTTTCCCCTCAAGGCCTTTCACTATTTTCACAGCTCTCCTTTGGATGCTCTCTAATAGCTTAAAGTCTTTTTTATATTGTGGCACCCAAAACTACACACAGCACTCGAGGAGAGGCCGCCCCAGTGCAGAGCAGAGCGGGACAATCCCCTCCCTTGCCCGGCTGGCGATGCTGTGCCTGATGCCCCCCAGGACACAGGTGGCCCTCCTGGCTGCCAGGGCACTGCCGGTTCACATTCAACTTTCCATCGACCAGGAGCCCCAGACCGATGAAACTGAGGTCTCCAGTCTCTCATTCCCCATTCTGTACATACGTCTAGGGTTGCCCTCTCCAGGTGCAGAACCCAGCACTCGCCCTTATTAAACATCACACAGTTGTTGACTGCCCCGCCCATCGATTTGTCCAGGTCTCCCTGCGGGGCCCGTCGGCTTTAGTGGGAACCAACACCTCCTCCCCATTTCAAACTGTTCTTTTATTGACACCCCGCCGCAGGCCTCCAGAGGCGAGGCCGCTCCCCTCCCGCCTCCCGCGGCCGCCCCGCCCCGCGCGGCTTCCGGACCCGTTGGGAAGTGGGACAGAGGCAAAGGCGGCGGCCGGGGCGGTGGGCAGGGATCCGGGACCGGCGGGATCGGGGTGAGCGATGACCCCCGCCGTCCTCATTCCTCGTGGGTGCGCGGCAGCGGGGCAGAGGGGTGGGCTCGGCTCGGCTCGGCTGTTTCCTTACGCCCAGGCCCCGTCCGCCTGGGGCTCTCCGGNGGGAGCGCTGGGGTCGGGGCATGGCCGGGACTTGGGCGGGGGCCTTGGGGAGGCTCTGCGGGGGGGAGGGGAGGCGAGAGGGGCCGCCATCCGGGCTGGGTTGTGATTCCGCCGTCCCCAGATATCCTCTGGTTTCGGGCGGGTGTCCCAGGGCTGACTGGCTTCTCCTTGGGAAAGAAAGCAACAGTCCTCGAGCTGGTTAATCGCGACATGCCGGAGAAAGGTTCAATAGCCGCCTGGTCATCGTTTCCCCCTGTTGTGTGTATGCCTCTCGTGGCTGCAAGCCAACAAGAAACCCTCGGTCCACGCTTTGTGGGGGAACGTTCCCTGATATTTGTCGTGTAAATGGCAGGAGGCCAGAGCGGGGGAGAGAACCGTGTGGGGAGATCGTCATCGAACGTGGGCTTCGTGAATAGTCTGGTTGTGCTGCAGAACATGGAAAAGCAAGTGCTTGAATCCTCAGAGGAGCGAACGTTTCAGTACCAAGATTCTCTGCCTTCTCTGCCAGTACCTCCTCTTGAAGAATCTTTGAGTAAATATCTTGATGCAGGTAATGACTTAATGTTGTAATGGTAGCGTGTCATGTGCTGTTTTAACCAGGCTATTCTGAAGATGTTTGAGGAAGTGATTGTAGAGGCAGCTTGTATTGTAATTGGGGCCTTGGATACAGACAAGCTTAGAGTGCCAAAGGTCTCTTTCAGGCTCAAAACTGGAAATTAAGTGCCCAGTGCAACCTGAGTAAAAGTTTCCATTTTGACGTGATTACCTTTTTTCAAGGGAATTTGGCACGTGGGAAGGTTTTGGTTTGAGAATGGATTTTTTTTTTACTTTTCTTTTTGTCTCAAAAAAAAAGCTGGTCTGATCAAAGATACTTCTCCTACAAATTTTGTTTTGCGTAACTGCTTGTTTATAACTATGTTTGCCCAGGATATTTGAAAAAACCCAGCTATTTAAAACTTTTCATACTTAATATTGGTGAGAAAGAACATTTATTAACTATAAGTAGTGGGAAAAAGCAGTGGTGAGCATTTTCACATAATTTAGCTTGGATAATTTCTGACTTGACATGTTGACTAATCTAAAGAAGATCACAGTAAAGTTTTGAAAACAACATCAGTGCGTATGTGTCTAGCTTTGTTTATAAAGCAGACATGAGTGGTTAGTTCTTTATTACATATTGGGAATGATAAAAATACATTATGAAGTATCTTGAAATTACTTTATTTCTTCAATAATTTTCAGAACTCTGACACATGGGGTTTTTTCTGAAACATCTGCTTTGTATCTTACCATCTTGCAGGTATTACACAAATGCTAACAAAGTAAGACTTGGAGTTCTTTCCTTAGCAGAAACATACTACACCAAATTGTCCCTTTCCCAAAATGGACTTCCTTAAGTTTACCCTGAGTTCCCATTTATTCTGAGTACTGGAAATGGCGTGCTTTGGTGTTCCTTACATCACTGCTTTTTGATGCAGAATATTCGAGTGGTGGGTTTAGAGCAAAAACGTTGTGTGCATATGTGTGTCTAAAATAATGCATTTTCTTTTTGCTATAATGCAGATTAACTAAAGTTGTGCTGCAAAAGTAGAACCTGCGATAACAAAATTGCTGTTTAGTTTTGTAAACCCATCTGTCTCTCCGGGTTAATAAATAACTCTCTCATGGAGTGAGAAAATCTGACAGTTAATTCGTTTGCTCGTTTTCTGATTCTGGTCTGTTTTCATAAATATCTTATCACATGTCACTTTCTTCTTCATGCTGAAGTTAGTTGCTGCTTACTGTTCCATGTACAAAATCATTGTATAATTTTGATCACTGTTGCTCTTGTTCAGTTTCACTGGTGGTGGAGAAAAGTTAGCCCGGCATGTGCCACAGTCTTCCCTTGTACAAATAGTTCAAAGTCAAAGTGTCCAGGGCACAGTTCTAGATTTAGCTCTGTGAATTTCATTGCTTAAGCTTGTCATTTTAGTCTGTAAATGTGAGTGAAGAAAAGGAGGTGCTTCTGAAGAACAATTCAAAACCTCCAAATGATTCTTCACAGAGGCTTTAAATCAGTCCTGGGAAACTGTCTTTCACTGCTTGGAGGAGGACTCCAGGCACTTGACATTAGTCAGGGTGTGGGCTGGTAAAGCTGGTAAAGCCAACCAGCTAGAAAAGCTGGACAAAGTATGTGTCAGAATATGCCTTATTTAAGGCTTTACAGTAGCTACCTCTTCTTTAAGGAGTAACCCTGTTTTGAAATTAAGCCTTGAGCAGAGAAGGTGGCCATAGCTTCTTATTTATGTTATATTCCAGCCCAGAGGCTGAGATTCAGAAACATGCACTCAACATGAACGTATGAAAACCCAAAGTTCCAGCTTCCCAGAGCTCACTGTGTAGGCATTGAATCACCAGAAACACACCTCACACACAACCCTCCATTGTGTTTCCCACTGACTTCACAATCTAAGTATAAATGTGACAGAAGATACATTCTACACCAGGTGAGTATAGGAAAAGAGATGTGCCTGTATGGAAAATGACATCAGCAGTGCCTGTTACTGACCATAGATTTAATGATAAAAAGTCTTTAAGGAATGTTTAGATTAAAATAATGACTAATTTTGCAGATGTTTATGGAGGACTTTGGCCTGTAGTGCACATGGGTCTGAGAGAAATCCAAGTGGATTAAAACCAGAAAAACTGTCTAGCAGTAACTGCATTTGCTATCAAAGGTGGATGTAACACAGGGACGGTGAGTGAAAATTGATGGGCAAGTTGCTGGTAGACCATGAATGGACTTGAAAATACAGGCAAGTAGCTTTTAGTTGGTGCAGTAGGGTGGCAGACATGTATGGCTCAATGGGTTAATTTACAAACAAAGTTCCTGTAAATTTAATTGCTTGGTAGAACTCCATAGTATTTCCAGCTACAGATGTAAATACATCTGATTTAATTATCTGTTAGGTATTTCAGGTGTTCAGCAATTACTTTAGTCTGCTAGCATCTCTATTTATTTAATAGATAGCATAATAGCATATATGCATATATGATGCATAATAGCATCACTATTTATTTAAAAGCATGGATTTATGTTTTATTAGAACATAATGATTTATTTACAGGTTTCTGACATGTGTTTAAAAGGTGTTTTCCCTTCAAATACTTGTTTTAGAAAAATTTATTCTCATTCTCTCCCTTGCCTGTGGATATCTGAATCTTGGACTAAATCTTAGTATACAGTTGTCTATAAAGTAAAAACATTTTCTTTTTACAGTGAAGCCATTTCTAAATCAAGAAGAATATCAAAGAACCGAGGATATAGTTAAAAAATTTGAAAATGGCATTGGGAAAGAGTTGCATCAGAAATTACTGGAAAGAGCTAAAATGAGAAGGAATTGGGTATGTACTTAGATATGTAAGAAATCATAATTCAATGTGAGAAATTTTAATTCAACTTGTGGAAATTTGGTTATTCAGGATATAACTCAAAGAATCATTTCACTTTTCTAATCTTAGGATCTTCCTTACCTTTGCCACTTGGCCTATGGATATGAACTCACTCACTTCTATATGTGTAATTTATTTTTTTCAAAGCTGAGTGGCTTTGAAAAGGCAGCTCACTGACTGAAATTTAAAGTTATCAACCAGCTTTTGAATGCTTTGTCAGTACCTCCTTCTATGACATCTGTCCCTTGTCTCTCCACCCTGGCAAAAAAACCAGAAAATAAAACAAAATAACCCCAACAAAACCAACCCTGGAATTTAGAGTTTGTTTTTTTTTTCTTCCCGGACGGAAGCTGTGTGGTAGCATTTTAAAGTTGTCTTTCAACAGAGAAAGAGATATAAGGAAGGTCATTACCAAGTGGAATTCATGAGGGCTTTCTAAATCCTAACACGACACATTCCAGAATGGGGATTTTCAGATGGTGGCAGAAAATGTACATTATGAACTATCTCAGATCCCTTCTCAACACAAGTCTAGTTTCCTTCTATTCTTCATGGAGTAATCTGTGATTTTTGCAGCTGCCACAACTGACATCTGCAGGAGTTTAAGATGATGAATGTCAGGGAAGAAATATTGTAATTTACAGTTTAATATTCTTAAGCAGCATTGAATTTTATTTCAAACTTGAAAATAGAAGAGCCAAATGTGTCATTATCTTCAGCAGTTAGTTTTGAACCACTCTTCTGCCTTGTGTTATATAGGAACTGCTATTCGGAGTATTAAAAAAAAAAGNGCCCCAGACCGATGAAACTGAGGTCTCCAGTCTCTCATTCCCCATTCTGTACGTACGTCTAGGGTTGCCCTCTCCAGGTGCAGAACCCAGCACTCGCCCTTATTAAACATCACACAGTTGTTGACTGCCCCGCCCATCGATTTGTCCAGGTCTCCCTGCGGGGCCCGTCGGCTTTCGTGGGAACCAACACCTCCTCCCCATTTCAAACTGTTCTTTTATTGACACCCCGCCGCAGGCCTCCAGAGGCGAGGCCGCTCCCCTCCCGCCTCCCGCGGCCGCCCCGCCCCGCGCGGCTTCCGGACCCGTTGGGAAGTGGGACAGAGGCAAAGGCGGCGGCCGGGGCGGTGGGCAGGGATCCGGGACCGGCGGGATCGGGGTGAGCGATGACCCGCGCCGTCCTCATTCCTCGTGGGTGCGCGGCAGCGGGGCAGAGGGGTGGGCTCGGCTCGGCTGNGCAGTTGAACAGTCAGGTGATTATTAAAGAATTAATGAATAACAATAACTTCTGATGTTAAACATTTTTCATTTCAGCTGGAGGACTGGTGGCTGAATGTGGCTTATCTTGATCTTCGCATCTCAACACAAATACACTGTAATATGGCAGGCCCTGGTCCCTATATTGAACACTGCTGGCCACCAAAAGAGGGCACTCAGATAGACAGAGCATGTGTAAATATATGGCACACCGTGAAATACTGGGATCGATTACGAGCGTAAGACTTTAAGAAAAAATAATTGATCCTAAATATTGATGGTCTATGTATCCCTTAATTGCATATGTATGTTTATGTTCATTGGCATGCATTGTTTGCAGTAATAGGCAGGTTTGTCTTACCTTGATTTAATTCCATCATTGTAATTTCTCTTGCTTAATGTTGCTGTATTTGTTACTACAGAGAGAAGGTTGCCATAGAGAGGTCTGGGAATACTGTTCTGGACATGAATCAATTTCGAATGCTCTTCTGCACTTGCAAAATTCCTGGAGTTACCAGAGACTCGCTCGGCACTTATTTTAAAACTGGTAAACAAATGAAAACTGGGGGTTAATACAAGCAAATGATGTGTATTAATGTGCTAAAGGAGTGGTCAGTTTACCAGAAAATACTTGCTTTCTTGAGCACTAAATCAGGTACTGGTCGTTGAGTGTTTGTATAATGAAGCAAAGAAGGTATCTCATCTACAAATGCCCTTTTTGGTGCAGTATTTAGTCTTTACCAAATAAGACTAAAAGAAAGCTCTGTTTCAAATTGTATGTTACCAGCCTGATGCCTATAATCGTGCCAGCATTAAGAACTGTTGAAAGACAAATTCTGTGTGTTATAAGTGTGTGTGGATTCAGCAAGGAACACGCATTTCAGCAGAGGGAGTTCCTGCCTACAAGAGACACAAATGAATGAAATTCTCTACTAGATGATGACAATGACTTGAAGTAATTTAGAGCAGTAAAGTTACGTGTGACTTCTGTTGGTTTTTAAAATGTCTTCAAGTTTGCAGAATTGAAAAAAAAAGGGTCTGTAGGACTTGCTGAGTTTTTCTGTATCTGTCACTTTATCCCCGAGGCTGGATTTTCATTTATTCCTGTTTTTCATTTCAGAGGCTGAAGGTGAATGCCCATCTCACTTGGTAGTCCTGTGTCGAGGTCGAGTGTTTGCATTTGATGCTATGCATGAAGGCAGCATGCTGACTCCTCCAGAGATTTTCAGGTTTTCAAAACACTTACTTTAAATTAGCTGTCTTATTTAAGCTACATACAAAAGACGCTTTTTTTTCCCATTCCCTTCACCCCAAAGAATTAGGTGTGAGAGAGGCTACAGCTTCTCCTTTAATGGAAGGTTCAGATTTGAGTAAATTCTTGTTCAGTGGATAGCAACTTCTTTCCATGTACTATTGTAATAGATCTGTAGAGCATCATACAAAAGGGCTGAAAGAAGATATTTCAGTAAGAAGCATCATTTTTTATGAAGTTTCTTTACATGGAGTTAGTAGGGTTATAACTATCATCATTCCATCCAGGTACAATCCTAATTGATAATTGTCTCATTGCTACTTAATCATTATCAAAGTTGAAGCACTCTAATGTGTTGAACTCTCCTATCACATACACAAGTAGTTTCAGCCTAAGTCTCTTGTGACTAATTTGGGATCTCTATGCATCTCCTTACTGAAGAAGGGTTGTTAATTTTGCTAGGGAGTAACTTAAAGCGTTTGTCAAAGTGCTGCTTATAGTCCACAACAGAAGACTTGTAATTAAAACTGTCAAAAAGTGGATGGCCAAATTCCTCAGGCAAGACAAAAACTAATTAGAGAAGCGAAAAATCACTTTTTAGAAATAGTCTGGTACTTTATTACTTAATATTTTAATACATGCATTTCTGATTTTTGTAGTTGTACCTGCTAAGTCAAGCTAGTAACAAAGAAGTGAATACTTGGAATACATACAATGCCCCCTAAATCTATTATCTATAGGAAGGGCAGGTTGGGTCTGGTTTGGTGGGGGTTTTTTTGTTTGGCTTTATTTTTATAACTCCATCGTGGGTGTCTTGCATTTTTGATACTATGTAACTAATCATCAGTAGTGAAATTTAATTGGCAGTAGTGCCAGAACAACGAACAAGCCAGATTAAGTGCCTGTAATGTGTGAAGTTTCTTTAACATCAAGATCAGCATTTGAAAAATTGAATTTGCAAACTAAAAATTACCCCTCTGTTAATTGTTCTTCTAACGGAAAAGGTAGGAAGAGAATTGCTCTTGTGTAGTTCAGACTCTACATTCAGGATGTACTGTAGCTAGTTTAATGGTTTATCTTGAGGGGAAAGTTTGCCCTGTATGTGACTAGTTGCTGTAAAAGCTGTAAAGCTGCAGTACTGCAGATGTCTGCTGCTCTGAAAAGTCTCAACCTGCATTGTTGAAATCTTAAATCTAGTTTTAAATTAAGTGTGTAATAACGCTTTAGCACCACGATTGTTATGTGTGAGTTTGTCCTGGGCTCGTAGGTGCTGAGTGACTGAAAACTGAGCAGATCTTCAATTGTCCTTAGAATCTGGGGGAGCTGATTCATGCTTCCTGAAAATTCACACTGGCTTGTGAATGTTGAACCAAAATTCCAGCTTTGCAAAAAAGAGAGAGAGACACAAGGTGACTTTTACCTTCTCTTCATCTGTTCTTTGTTAATTTCAGTTTTTTAAATCTTTTTAAAGGCAGCTTACATATATACAGAAGAGATGCCATAGTGAACCAGATGGACCAGGGCTGGCAGCCCTAACAAGCAGTGAAAGGACCAAATGGGCAGAGGTAGGAATACTTCACGAACAGCTGGTTCCTGGGAAAAGCACTGTGATCACTGGAAAGACATTATTTCACTTAGCTTTGTCTTTTTATGCCTTCTAGTTACGGGAATATTTGATTCATCTTGATCCAAAGAACTTAACTCTTCTGGAAAAAATTCAGAGAAGTTTGTTTGTGGTCTGCCTTGATGACTCTAGCCCCTATGCAACTCCTGAGGACTACACGGAGGTAGCTAAGAATTTTTGATAATTCATATCTGATCATCTTTTCATAAAAATTTCTCCTACGTGTATGTGCAGAAGTAGCACCTCTTGCTCTTTCAGAACAGTGGAAATTAAGCAGATAAATATGCAAAAAAAGTGCTTTTTTGATCCATAGGGAAACTTAAATAGTTTTAATCGTTAGGACATTGGAAATGGGAATGGCTGAAATCTACCTTCATAACTTTTTAGCCCTCTATCCTTCAGGATCTTCAAAAACATAGTCATTAACTTTTTATCCCACTTCTAATTAATAACTTGGCCTTATAATCATGTTTCATCTTGAACTGGATGAAAATGTCATCTGTCAAGGAGGTCTTGCCATCTTAATGTAGACTAGGTTTAGCTTACAAGGATTGGCAGTGTTCTTGGTGTTCTTCAGAGTTCATAGTGTGTTTCTTCTGCTTTAGCTTACAAGGCTGGGGCTAACAGGTGATCCAACTGTGCGCTGGGGAGATAAATCCTACAACAGCATATTTTTTTCCAATGGAACCTGTGCTGCATTCTGTGATGTAAGTTAAAATTTTTTCCATCTTCTGAGTATTTACTGAATTTCCCCTGTCAGAGTATTATTTTAAGTGCTTAATGTGTTACTCTTTAGTATAGTGTTGTTTACCTGGCACCTGGTCTGGTAAGTTTCCAAAAGCAGTCTGCTTTCTCACTGTTTGATATAACACCATACTTGAATTTCAACAAAGGGATCTGAAGTCATAATCTTATTTCTGAAAGTATTTAATGAGGAGTTCCAAAGAAAAAAAAATACAATGCACAAGAAGGCTTAAAATTAACTCTTTGTTTGATGTCTCCATTTGAACAGCTGTGTTTTTTAAACTTATGTTATTTTAAACTTCTTTTGTTGTTGTTTTTTAAACTTTTTTTTCCTGGCCGTATTGCATGGTCGGAAGGGCTTATATTTTTCCTTAAATGTGTTTTTTCATGGCAGTAGTACATTGTGCCTCCTGTCCAGCTGCAGAGCAGTCAAAACGGTGGGTGGACTTAAAGTAGTTCTGTATTTATCGTAGAACTATAAAACAAGTCCAACACTGTGCAGTAAATCTGTTAGTCTGCAGGAAAAAGAGTGGGATAGGAAAAAAAGCAGAGCAGTTTGATCTTCTTGCTGTTGTGCAAAATAATGTAATATCTTCTCTTATCTGATTCTAGCATTCTCCTTTTGATGCCATGGCTTTAATTACCATGTTATCTTGTGCCGAAAAGAAGATTATTGAAAATGAGGGAAAATGGAAGGTATGTGTCCTTTATAAACTTTCAAGCTTATCAGTTAACGTGTCTTTTCTTATGGATAACATTTTCTGGTTTTGTGTCTTTCTTTCTGCCTTCATCTTCCCAGGGATCAGATAATGTGAGGGATATTCCATGGCCGGAGGAACTTGTATTCACAGTGGATCCAAAAATTATAAATGAAATTGGACATGCTAAACAATTGTATTACGAGAAGGTAAAATTTGTTCCTGGTTCTCTTAGTTGTTACTGATACTATTTTTTTTTTCATTCTATTTACGTGTTTTTAGTTAGTCTTTTTTCATGCTGGAGAACAGGAACAAATATGTTCCTGAGTAATTGATGGATTTAACACCATGGTTAAATTTGTTAAATTGTTGGTTTATGTTGAGTGTGTTTTATTTGCAGTGGACCAAGGTGTGATATTTCTTGATTTCTGTTGTTTGTCCTCCTTTGGTGTGACAGGTATCTGACTTGCAGCTGGTGTCTTACGTCTTCACATCCTTTGGCAAAGCATTGATTAGAAAGAGGAAACTTCATCCTGATACATTTGTGCAGCTTGCCCTTCAGCTTGCTTATTACAAATGCCATGGACGGTAAGAAAATTAGGATTTATTCCAGATTAGGAATAAAAAACTAGTTTCTTGAGTAGAGGGGTGCAGTAGCTTTGCAATGTTAGTATGTAATTTACTACTGGGGTATAAGAATGAAGAACTAAGGGGTTTTTACAGTAACAGTTGCACAGGGCCATAGATGCTTCAGAAGAATTGTGTTCTTGTGCCCACAGGGATAATACAGGTAACATATTGTGGAATGGATGGCAGAACATAGTCCGTGAAAACTTGAATTTGGGCTGTACAAAGGAAACACTTGGGCAAACACCAAATGCACAGTGGGTCAGGATTCTCTGATGTCAAATAGTTGCTCAAATGTAGAAGAGAGTTTTGTCTGTAGCGTATGACAGCCATCAGTAAATTGTTTAGTCTTCCAAGCCTGTAAAAGGCCTCACAAACTGGATGTGAAGGTTTGGGCAGAATAATAGAGATAGAGATAGTGACCCTTCAAATGCCTGCCTCTGCATTTTTGGATGTGGCATTTAATTTTGTATTATTGATTAAAAGGTGTCATTCTCCCTGTTATTGGTGTTCCCAAACTTCCATTTGCTAACTAGCACTCATTATGGCTTGTGTAAGTCATTACTGACCAGCGGAGTATTGCTTGCTTCAGAAGGAGGAGGTTTCATCATAGGAGTGTGATGTTTAGTCACTGCTGAGGTGTATCTTGTCGTAACAATGGTTGGTAAATCTTGGTTTGCTGAACATCAGGACAAATAAATTATCTGACTAAAATAGCCTTGGTCTGTTGTAAACATGCAAGCGTGTTTCATGTAGGTTGTATATTAAGTGGTAGACTGTCATAGAATTGGATTTGCTCTATGTAAAAGCTGGATGGCTGTCAGTATGCAGCAGAGAAGGTTTTGACCTTTCCCCTCTAATTGCTTATTTCAATTGTCTCTTAATAATTGCTTATTTCAAATGTGTCTCTTAATTTTTGAGGGTTTGGATGGTGTAGGTGGAAGTATATAGTGAAACTGAAGCTTGTGTAATTTCAGATATTTTTGCTAGAGGCTGGTAGATCTGTAGTCTACAGAAAATATTCATGGCAATGCCGTCTTTTCAAGGTATGATTATAGTACTGGCACTTTTTTTCAGTCATCTGTCCCATAAAAGCACATAGAGTTGCTTTGTGGCTCTTTTTCAGACGCATAACTTAAAGAAAATTAATGGGTTTCTGGTACTTGTAACTGAGCTAGATGTGCAAGATCTTTTGCAGGACTTTTGTAGTCCTGGAGAGAGCAAATAGTTTTGTTAAGTTAATGAGACACTCTTCCCTAATTTTTATTCTTAGTCCAGGCTGCTGTTACGAAACTGCCATGACCAGGCGTTTCTATCATGGCCGCACAGAGACCATAAGACCATGTACTGTGGAAGCAGTGGAATGGTGCAAGTCTATGCTGGATCCTTCTGACAGTGTAAATACAGAAATCCTACTTTAATCATTGAGTGTTTAGAAAGCTTGTCATTTGAACTGCTTCAAACTTGTTTTTCTGTTGTCTCCTTGATGGGAGTTGGCGTCTTTCCAGTGAGACAAATTTCAAATGTTGGGTTGCTTGAATTCTGCTTCTGGTCATTGTGATTGAGATGTGCTGTTGTGTGGGCTTGTTTGGTTTTCTGTGCTATTTACCGTTAGGGTTCAAGAGTGTAACTGTCTTGAGTTACATTCACACAGATTTATTTCACACCTCAAAAAGTTACTGGGTTGGAACCAAAGTATTCTGCTGTGCAGTTGTTCTGTTGTTCTAATTTTCAAGTGAAATTAGGAAATGTTTATGTAATAGTTGCATCTGAGAGCAAGATTGAAATCTGTTTGTGCCCTAGTGGTAACAGGGATGTATTCCAGAGTTTGTCTCTGAGTAGCTGAACCAGAAACTTTTCCCAGCAACTACCCTCTGGTGCTTGGCTGGCAAAGCAGGTCATGCCTTGCTTGCCAAGCAAGAGCTCTACTAAAGCTCTTTCAGTTGTCCTCCCTGCACATTTCTCAGAGCCTGAGCAATTAAGCAAGGAGAAGGTTTTTGAGACAAAGGGCAACATATCTTCAGAAAAATCAATACTATAAATGCATCTGAAAAACATAGAGGAAGACAGGTGTCAAAAAGCATGTGGGATTGATTATTCTAGCCTTGAAGAGTGCATTTTCCTGGTCTTCACTGGCTTCTTTTGGCATGTAGTGCAGTTTTAAAACTCAGTTTTCTGGCCATCTTCCAAATCCACTTTCCTGTTCCAAATATGGATCCCTATTACTTCCCTGCTCCTCAGTTACCTTCTAACCAATTAACAGGCTTCTGTGGTTACTAATACTACTACTACTACTATTACTACTAGTGTGTAACTTCCAACACTAACTGTAGCCCTTTTCTCTTTGTAATGTTAAATAGCGTCTCTAAATATCTCCCTATTGTTGTTTTGGAGTTTTTTTAGTACCAGCTCCTGGAGCTTAAATCTGTTTTATAGTATTGAAATTAACATGCTTAAAAGTCTGCCTTTATGTAATTTTTAGTACCTTAAAGCCAGATGCTTTGAAAAAAGAACTTTTATCTTAAATTTTCTTTTGCCCCTTGTCAGCTTGGTAGCTTGATTTTTAACCAAATCGAGTGGCTGCTGTCCTTGTTCACACATTCTGTGCTGCAGCCTCCTGTGTGATGAATAAAAAGATAAAAAGCACTTCTTAAGTAGTCAAAGAGCTATCAAGATCTAAGATCTTGAAAGTCAAGATCTTGAGCATCTAGGACTGTTTCTCAAGGCCTCCTTTACAAAACCATGTTATTTGTATTCTCTCTGACTTTTATATCTAAGTTTTAATATAAAATTGAAAAAAACATAATGTTGGGCAGAGTTGGCAATCAGCAGAGAAAATTTGGGAATGCACCTAGTAGGAGTTAGTGTCCTTCTGAATAAATGGTATTGTAGAAGGTTTTTGGGTTTGATCATTCTAGTTTACACTGGTTCCTTTCCATTGTTTCAGGTTATTTGGGAAAGAGCGTGAGATTTAGAATATTGTTCAGTTCAAAAGCAGTCTGAGTAAGAGAACAAGCACAGGAAACAAACAAGCACATTCTCCTGAAAAGGAAATTTGGACTTGGGAGAAAGAGTTTGAGAAAGGTTCTGATATACCTTTCAAGTTCCTTCATTTTCTTCTATCTAAAATTGTTAGAAACTATGAAAGGGAAAAACCTGCTGATCTGTGATTGCTGATGTGTTACTCATTTGGATTGGTTTTTCTTTTTATTTCTTTTTTTTTTTAATCCTGTTGCCCCCCCTACTTTACAGACTTATCAACAGCTACAACTGATGCATAAGGCATTTGCAAAGCACAATAAAATGAGGAAAGAATGTGAGAATGGAAAAGGTACTTTGGGATCAAAATTTTGGGTTTTTTTCCTTGGGGATGAAAAGGGAATATCATTATATGCTAGTACATTTTCTCTGTCTCCTTATTTTCAAACTGAATAAAAGCTACCCCTTAACATTTTATACTTTAATTTTGGGGAGGAGAACTAATACCTAGTCCTTGCACCCATCCTTGCACCCCAAAAATGTGTTCACTTGGAATATTAATTCAGTTTTTCTGCCCAGCTAAACATTACTTTGGAATACCTTCCAGTAAAATACGTGCTTGGCTGAAAAGTGAAGAAGGTGGTCTTTTAGGGCAAAGGAGAGATTTGAGTGAGATTCTAACCCAGCTGTGTTAGTGCTGTACACTATTCTATGAATAAGAAAGAGTAGCTGGGAAATGAACCTGATGAACTTCATATTCTCTCCAGCCTACTTGATGTGTTACCACAATTCAGGGCAGTTGTGGCCCTGAAAGCCTTTTCTCTGTGTTGACACAATTGCCCGTGGGCCATGTCCACTGTGAGGAACTCTTCCTCCTTGACTGAAATGGGCTTTTTCTTGGGTTTTGTTTTCCACAGGAACTGTGCTGGGTCACTATTACTTAAGTAATTTGCATTTGAGCTCAGTGCTGCAAGTTTAAAGTGTTGAAGACCTCTTAGATCAAATATGTGGAAATGTGCTGTTGTTTATCTGTCCTTCAGCTGCTATTTGAGCTCCCAGCTATCCAGACCAGAAGAAGCAGAAAAGCAGCTGCTGTTAATGATTCAGTATTTGCATTTATTTGACAGGCTTTGATCGTCATCTTCTGGGTCTCCTGCTCATAGCACAGGAGCAAGGACTGCCAGTGCCAGAACTGTATGGGGATAAGGCCTTCACAGCCAGGTAATTCATATTCTTGTCCTGTGGGGAGTTGTATCCCTTGATACCAAGGCCTTACACTGGCCTTATGTGTGCTGATTTCTTAATCTCTACAACAACTGTTTTGTAAAACTCACTTTGTTTTGAATTATCTTTAAAAGTGCTGCTTTTGTTTTGTGTTGTTTCACAGTGGAGGAGGTGGGAATTTTGTCCTTTCAACTAGTCTGACTGGCTACACCAGGTTTAGTGGATGTGCAGTCCCTATGGTACAACATGGCTATGGCTTTTTTTACGCAATTAGAGATGACAGGTAAGGATATAATTTCAGTTTGGATATGGCTCTGCATTTGTCACAGAGGTACAGGTGGCTTACAGCTAGAATGAGGAAAGGAAAATACTGAAGAAATACGGCTGAGTGTGTCAGACGAGGTTGAGAAGTGAGGTACGTGAGTAGAGGCATTGGCATTCTGCAAAAGCACGTGTGGGAGGCAGGACGAGTGGTGGAGGGTGGGTGAGCACCAAGATACTGACAAGAAGCAGAAATAAAGAGTAGGGAAGGTGAAAGAAGGGAACGGCAAAAGGAGTTAACTTTAAAATAGGCTGCCATTTTAGAGATCATTTGCAACATATAAAGGTGTTTTTTGGCTGAGCTAGAGCACATAAGAGGACAGGTGAGCACACTGCCCATCATTCTTGGCAGTGGCACACATCTCGACTCAAACCAGACCTTTTTGACAAGGAGAGGCTAAAACATTTGGCTTCACTTCTCCAAGAATCACATGATTTGAAAAGATCCAACTTTGGCTTATTGGTCTTACGGACAAAAATTACTGCTTTTTTATGAAATCTAAAACTACTTTGGTTAGAATGTGTAGAAATAAATTGCTGTTTTAGGTGTAGTTCAAATGACTTCTTCCTAAAGCTAAGCATGGGTTGTGTGCCCATTTAAATCAATTTGAGAATACAAGCCATTAATACTTTGATCTATGCCTCTCTTAAAATAAATAGAACTAGATCAAGATCTACCTTTTATTAGATGAATAGAAAAGAAGTACCTAAAACCTTAAACTAGTTGCAGAAAAAGAAGAAATATAGTTAACAGCATTTTCAAATATGAGCAGAAAAGTTGTGTCACTGTGTATGTAGTAATGGGTATTTAAACCAAAGTATCTGATTGCAAGATCTGGCAACGTTATTGCTTTCTGAAGGCACTAAGGATCTGAGTCCTTTTTTAATGTTGAGACTCTGTTTATGTGACAATTTTTACTTCAGAATTTATGTCAATAATTCCATGCTTCAGGACAATTTGTGTGACTTTATCCTAGATCTTGACACTTAAGAGTGGTGACTTCACTGTTTTCTATATTGATAGGATTGTTACTACCTGTTCTTCTTGGAAATCCTGTCCAGAGACTGATGCAGAAGTGCTGTGCAGAACTCTCTTCCAGTGTTTTCATGACATGCTGCAGTTAACAGTTACAGCTCAGCTGTAAGCTTGATAATGATGTAAGAGGCTTTGCAAGCTCAAAAGTTATATGTAGTACTTAAAAATGAAATGCTACTTAAGAGTACTGTTATAATCAAGCCATTTAATGATCTGTGTGACATGTAACTATTTTTATGAGATTTACTGTGGTAACCGTACCCATTTAAGAATAATGTAGCCATTTGCAACAGCAATGCAAGCAGTAGTACCTTACCTGTGTAGAACTATGCAATATTAAAATATGCCAGAACAATGCAAACATAGGGATGGGATGTTGGAGTGGAGAATTGATGGGAGACTTGTATTTATGACCTTAGTAGTCGTGTGTACAATAGTCTACTGATAGTGTTTATGCCAGTGGAGCACTTAACGGTGTACTTAAAAGTAACAACACTATTCTCTTACATGATTGTGCTTCCTATTCGTAGTGGTTTATGAAACAGAAGGGCTGCCTCCATCAGGTTTTGTGGTATTTTGTAAGTTATCTTTCATTTTTTGCTATCAGGATTATACCAAATAAATGTATCCATGAACGGGGATGTTCCCACTACATTTGTAGTATGAGAGCACTACAGTTTGAAGTATTTTGAAAAAGAATCACTCAGTAATAAAGACAGAAAGCAGCATGAGTTTCAAATTTCTCAGTTTTCTTTCTCTAGTTAACTGTGAATATCTGCTGCTTTACACTAATAATGCACAATAAAAGTAAGCACTGAATACAGTTTGATACGGTTCTCAGGATTTTAATACTTGATTCCCCTGAGCAGCTTTGTATTTACCTGTTATAGAAATAAAATTTTCTAAAAATCAACTTTGTATTAATTGATTTATGGCTGTGCTGTTTAACATTGTGTAGCAACATTGTGAGAGAAAGATGATCTTGCAGACAGGTGAATTTGAAACAGAGATTTTGAAATACCCATTGTTTCTTCTCTAGCTTTTAGAGCTTCAGAGAGATCAATTACTGTTATTTATTTTACAGAAACAACTCCATTTTCAGCTAACATGGAACCAGTCTATTTGCTCTCTGGAAGCTCTGCTGCATATTTTTTGTCCACAGTACCAAGAACACTTCCTCTTTTGATTTTCTCCCTCAGTGCCTGGCACTTCTCTACGGTCCAGGGTCTGTTACACTATGTCTTGTTGCCTCCAAAAATGGTCTCCTTATTTCAGCCTTTGGTTTCCTTGCCTTTACTGAGCTACCTGTACGTCTTGTCTCAATTACATGTGACAGCCATTCAACGTTTTATAGTTTGAAATCTTCCAAAACTCATACGGAGAAAGAATCCATCCCTGTTCTGCAATGCTTGTGATAACCCACCCTCTTTCTCAGAGGTAAATGACTTTCTGAAATCTCGTGGGCAGTGGAACCTGTATCTTTATGATGCTGTGATTTCTGTGAGATAGATAAGGATTTTGGACCAAGCTATGCCTGATGATTTTTATTCTTTATTTTAGTAAGTTCTGTCTGATAGTTACAACTTTTCACCCCTCAACTGGGTTATAAACCTGGTTGCAATTGTGATAAGGGCAATTTGCTTTGAACATTCATTCAAAACAGCCTGAAGTCTGATGAAGGGTGTAATTTTGCATTTATTTGCATGCATTTTCCATACACCTACTCCTGCCTTTCTGAGGATTTCTGGGAACATAGGAACCGTGACAGAAATACAGAAAAAGGACAACTTTTTCAGAAAGTGAATCATTGAGAAAATGGCATTCAGTCACCAGCATAAGTAGAATTTTCTGTTCAGCTGAGACAGTCTGAGCCTTGCCTAGAGAAACTGAAGCCAGAAGCGATTCCAGGGAGAACAAATTTAAATTCTGTGAGTTGTTGGAGCTACTTGTTATGTGCTGTGGATGCATGAATTCATGGATGTGGTATTAATTTCCTTGTTGTGTAAAGCATTTCATCTCCAGCGCCTCTGCCCTCAAAGCCTCTCCCTGGTTTTGTGCCCTTCTTCATGAGCACAGATGCTCTGTGCTGCAGAGCTGATCTCAGTGCCTGGAGCTCTCCACCCAGTCCTTTGCTTTCGGTGTGGCAAGTCAGTGAGGCTTTTTCAGGACTGCTGTGTACTCTTTAATTTGGGCAGCTATGAATTTTGTGCTGGTGGGAGAGGGTTGGGTTCTTAAATCAAATGTACTTCAGTTATTTATTAGTTATGAGTTTTAAAGAAACTCTTTATGGAATCGTACCAAAACCACATGTAGTGAAACATCCTTAATAGTCTCATCTAAAAGACTGAACCTGCTATATAGCTGCACTTCAGCAGCTGGTACTGCCCACTCTTATGCATTTCAAGTCCCACTTTGAACACTGACCAGAGAATAATAGATGCCTTTTTCAGTCCAGAGCTGCTGCTGCTTCTTTTGCTCTACAGCCTTTCCCTCTGAACCACAGCAATCTTGTCTGCATTTTGGATGGTGGAGAGGTGGTGAGCTATCATGATGCATGTGTGACCTTTCCTGTCTTGATCTGACACTTCCTGACAGTCTCCACAATGGAAAAACCAAAAGGTGAATTAAAAACGAATACAGCAGCTGTTGCCACCTGTGGTGCTTCTAGTCTGTTACCTGTGATAGAACGGTGACAGAGGTGATGCTTCTATGGCCTTGGAGGTGAAAAACTTTATCCTGATGACTAGTTCAGGTTCCTGTTTGTACATCTGGGATGGGGCACAGGAGACAGCGCTCACTGTATTTTCACTTGCCCCAGAAGTCAAGTCAAGCAGACTTTTCCAGGGTCACAGCCTTCTTTGCTGCTGCAGGCAGATCTTAGCTGATTAGTTTTAGAAATTGTCCCAAACAAATTGGCCTGGCTCATTTGGCAAGTCATGCACTTTCTGACTCACTTTCAGCAACATGGACAACTGCTCCAAGTTCAGTCCCACTCATTAAATAATTACAATTTAGTTCACCAAAGAGTTACGTATAATCAAATAACATGCTGGATAATTTTGTATTTCAGTTTTTAAGCACTAAGAAAGCATGTACTTGGTATACACACTTAACACCCACTCAGGACCTCAGTTTATTGGTGCTTATGTTCATTTTAAAAAACAATATTTCAATATTTTTTAAAGAAGCATTTTGTAACTTGTAGGATGCTTGCATACTTTGTCCAGATAGAAGCTCAATTTTCTTTTCCTGACTCAGAGTTAACAATAATGCAAGTATTTTCTATGGCTGCTGGAGCAGTCTGTGTCTGGAAGCAGATATTTGTCAGCAGAAAAAAAAATTGTATGGATAATTTTAGACATAATCTGATGGATAACTGCAGTAGAAGTGTGTCTACATCCTGTTGAGAGTGTAATCACAACATTTGTGTTTATGCTGCTATTAAATATATCCAATTAGACTGAATCACAGCAGTGAAGTGGAGACAGCACACATTTTAGCAATGAGAGCTTATTTTCCACTGGTCTTGTGTAAGCTGTCAGGAGGATAATGCCATGGAGCTGTCATGGCTGTGGGAGCCCAGTCAGGATACACTGAAAAAGCCTGCACCACCTGCTTTTGGAACTGCAGGGTAAACATATGTCCACACTGTCAAAAGCAGCTAGTGATTCAGAGCTTGCCCATAAAGAAATTTTCTTTGATGGGGTATATTTTCAGCATTTCTTGAAAATCAGGAGTTTTTTTAAACTCCTAAAGGAGAAATTCCAAACCCAATGCCATTTAAAAGTCCTAAAGGAGAACCACTGGCCATTCCTAAAAATGTAGAGATACATTTTCCTGGCTCATACAGTGGTTTGGCATCCAATCCCTATTCATTTTACATCTTTGAAAATCTTCCTGTTTTGCACAGAAGAAAAATAGTAGAAGTTCTCAAAAATTAATTAGGCTAGGTACCCAGTCATGATTGAAAACTAGAGGAAGCTCATGCCTTAGTTTTCTTAATGCTCCCAAATATTACGAGAATCTACTTTTAGCTAATTAATATCAACAGCAAGTCTTATAATAGCAACAGTTGGTTTAGCTTTGGTTAGGAATCTAGCAAACAAAACTCAATATGTAAAGCATCTTGGAAATCAATTTTGTAAAGTATATTCATTAAGCACTAAATTCACTACAGCTTATAATTTAGTTTCAAACTATTCATTCTGTGGGAGAAGAAAATTTAAAATTATCCACTAGATATGTCTAGAAAACCAGCCAGTATGCAGGACTGAAGCTCAATTCTTTCTCACTTTCTGTCACCCTGGTCAGATTCACACTCTGTGGAATCCTACTACCTTCACAGAACCTCCCCATAGTGTCTCTACCACTCTGAATTGTTGCTCGTGGATTGTACCAGGAGTTCCTTGATTCATTAGATAAGTATATGACAAATTTTGCGGCTCATAAAGAAGGCATGAAATTCCTTTACTGTCTTTTAGCTATGTCACTTCTGCACTGCCTTTCAATGAGAGTAGTTTATTTTTACTTCTGGTGTGTGAAGATGGCATTTCTCCATAGGCAGCATTCCAGGAAGAACCTCACTTGAAAAAAAGTAGATTTCTACCTAGAGTTGAAAATAGATGCTTGAGACTTGTTTTCCTTCAAATTTTCTTGATATACTGAGAGTAAAACATTTTGCTGAATTGCTATTGAAAGACGTGTTTTAAATATTGCCAGAAGCTGATGATCTGCAAAAAATTGTTTTGATTAATACAGTCTGCCAAAACCAGATATTCAGGTCATCGCTTAACAGTCATGTAACTCTTCTTACAAATACTCCCCAAGGAAGTTGGCATGAGATGATAATCAGTTGTAAACACCATGGGTATGAAATAACTTTGAAATATTTCAGTGCATTAGAATGCGCTCAACAAGGTTACTAATTTGGCAAAACTTTGTGAGTAATTAGAGACGGTGTTAGGAATTTTTTTCTTGTTTGCCCTATCATGTAAAGAAGACCATGTTTCTTTTTTTTAATACATGTATTCTTTCAAAAATAAACCTTTCTAACTTCTTATTTTAATGTGTAATGGAACACCTCTATGCTTGTGAATCATCAGCCCTTGTTGTAAATGTAGAAAACAGCTTGGAAGCAAACATGACTCAACCTCCAACTCAGTAAGAAGGAGGAAAAGCCTAGAAGCTCTAGGTATGGGAGCTAACCTCCAAAAACTTAACTCTACCCATGCAGTTAGTAAATCCTTCCTTCCACATCGCTACTTCTACATAAGAAGTAGAATACATGCTTAGACAATCTATAAGAAACACAAAAGACCAAGTACCACAGAATCACAGAATAATTAAGGTTGGAAAAGACTTCTAAAATCGTTGAGTTCAACCATGTAATCAGCACTGCCATTTTCACCACTAAACCATACCTCAGTCTCACATCTACATGTTTTTTTGAACACTTTCGGAGTTAGTGACTCAACCACTACCCTTAGAAGTCTGTTCCAATGCTCAACAACCCTCTCAGTAAAGAAATCTTTCCTGATATCCAATCTAGTGGCCTTCTAGGATGGGGGGGACTACATAAGTGGACAAAGGAAGGGCTACAGATGTCATTTATTTGGACTTCCATAAAGCGTTTGACGCTCCCCCCTGAAAATTCTTCTCTCTAAATTGGAAAGACATGGATTTGATGAGAGGACTGTTAAGTGGATAAGAAATTGGTTGGATGGACGCACCCAAGAGGGCAGTGGTCAAGGGCTCAGAGCTGATGGAAATCAGAGACCAGTGGTGTCACTCAGGGGTCCGTATTTGGACCAGTGTTTTTAATATCTTCATTAATGACATAGACAGTGAGATAGAGTGCACGCTCAGCAAGTCTGCACATGACACCAAGCTGAGTGGTGCCCTTGAGACACCTGAGGGACAGGATGCCATCCAGAGGGACCTGGACAAGCTCAAGAAGTGGCCCATGGGAATCTCATGAGGTTTAACAAAACTAAGTGCAAAGTGTTGCACCTGGGCTGGGGTAACCCCCAGTATCCATTGTGGCTGCGGGATGAATGGATGTGGAGCAGCCCTAATGAGAAGGAGCTGAGGGTTCTGGTGGATGAGAGGCTGGACATGACCCGGCCATGGCACTCACAGCCCAGAAAGCCAAACGTGTCCTGGGCTGCACCAAAAGCAGCGTGGCCAGCAGGGCAGGGGAGGGGATTCTGCCCCTCTGCCCTGCTCTGGTGAGAGAGACCTCACCTGGAACACTGCATCCAGCTCTGAGGTCCCAGCACAGGAAGGACATGGACCTGTTGGAGAGAGTCCAGAGCAGGCCACCAAGATGATCAGAGGGCTGGAGCACCTCTCCTTTGAGGAAAGGCGGAGAATTGGGTTTGTCTCTGGAAGAGATGGCTTAGGGGTGACCTAATTGCAGCTTTCCAGTACCTGAAGAAAACCTTCATGAAAGATGGAGAAGGACTTTTTACAAGAGGATTTAGTGACAGGGCGGGGGGGAATGGCTTCAGACTGAAGAAAGTAGGTTTAGGTTAGCTATTAGGAAAAGATTCTGTGAGGGTGGTGAGGCACTGGAACAGGTTGCCCAGAGAAGCTGTGAATGCCCCATCCCTAGAGGTACTGAAAGCCAGGTTGGATGGGGCTCTGAGCAATTTGGTGAAGTGAAAGGTGTCCCTGCCAGTGGCAGAGGGGTTGGAACTGGATGATCTTTAAGGTCCCTTCCAACCCAAACCATTCTATAATTTTATAAGTCTGATTCTATACCTCTCCTGCAGCAAGTTGAGGTAATTTCCTCTTGTCCTCTTGCTTTTTACCTGGGAGGAAAGGCTGATTCCTACCTCACTAAAAATCCTTCCAGGATTTTCCTTTGAAACAGGTTTCCAGGCTCCTGCTTCTCTTCCTGGCTGAGAGGGAAGGAATGAAAATCAGAGCAAGAAATTGCAGGGCATGGTCAGCTACACTGTCACATTTTCACACATCCTTGTTACTGATGGCTTCTATACAGTGTTATCTCTTAAGCCCACAGACAACTGCAAGGTGAGAGAAAGAGAGGTAGAGAAGAGGGGCTCTGGAAAGGAACAAACTGAAAAAATAACAAAAAAGAAAAAGAAAACAGAGTGCTGGGAAAGACTAGGGAACCCAAATGCAGGTTTGGGACAGGCAAGAGGGACCCAGTACTTTTAAAATGCTTAGTATGCTCTGAATGCTACAAACTCTTTGAGGACACAAATAAGTAACTCATTTTCAGTTTTCAGCTTCATATTTGCTACATCACCATTTTGTCAGAATAATAGAACAAGGTACATTTTGACTTGTTTGAGGCGTATATTCATGATCCATCACCAGTGTGCCTATTAAGCAACACAATTTAGTACAACATAAAAACCTAAAAATGTCACAGAACCTACTTTTCCTGTGATTTACAATTCCTTCTTATCTTTTTTTTTCCATGTCCAGCAAGCATCTTGATTTGAGTCATTCCTGTTACAGCAGTAATTGGCACAATGGCTAAAAGCAGAGGAATCAGCTGCCAGCCACAGATCAACAACAAAACATCCCGGTCCCAAGAAGAGCTACATTTTGGGCAATTAGTGCCAATCTGGAACCTGTAGCCTGGAAATGAATAAGACCATTGTAAATTACTCTGGTTTATTTGAAAACTAGACAGGAAATATTTTTTACCTAACCAATTGAGATTTATTCACCAGAGGCCATCTGAAAGTGCTTAATTTGGTCTAAATATTCGGCAGAAATGGATGCTTTGTCTTTTGTCAGTGGTGCAGATGTTTCCCTCAAGCCTTTTGTATCTTATCTAGTATTCCTCCTCTGCTTCCATATATTCACTCAGACTTACAGTCCTTGTTCTAAGGTTTTGCCCAAGAAAACACAATGGCATTTCATAAATCTCATATTTTTTATATGTAGAACCATGACTTTAAACTGGCCAGATCCCAAAACAAGACATTTCCTAACTTGGAGTCTGAGATGACCATTTTTTTTTTCTCTGACCACTTTTATCTTTAAACAGAGGAGAAACAGTGCTGCAAAGAGAACAATCCCCATTTTGAAGCATACACTTTAGCATTTTGTTAATATTTTTAATATTTGCAATATTTAGCATGAAAACACAATGCTGTCCAGACATCTAAGCAGATTGGATAAATAGCTTAAGGTCAACAGAGTTCCTTGGATGACTCATTTATATGAGTGATAACTGGATCAAATATTAATATGAACTAGGAGGAAATTATATATAAAATACATTTTTGTGACACCAAAATAAACATTATTTAATAAATAAAAATGTAATAAATAATTAATTAATACAAAACTTCCATCTGCACATCACCTAATTAGGTTACATAAGAGAACTTAATCACTTCATATTACAACAGGATGACATCTATAATACGGTTTTCATTCATGTAATAATAAATGCAATAAATTCATTGCATGTAATAATAAATGCAATAAATATAAAAGTTTAATAAAGATACAGAAAAACAAAACTGCTTTTTGCAATAGCACAGACACCACCACATTGTTTCATATTAAATTTAGCTTTACAAGAAATTTTTCTTGTGAATTTAACATAGTTTTGACAATCTGATGCTCAGTAAATAGTGCCATGGAAGCTGCCAATCAGGGACAATTACTTGGATTTATAACTTGCATCTGCAAAGATTACTAAACAATATATTGTCTCCTGTCATAAACTAGAAATAAATCTTCATTCTCTGTCAATTACAAGTACTGTGAGAGCTGTAACTCTGCCATGAAGGGTTTCTGAGTGTTGCTGCAAAATCTCTGTGGTGTCTGAGAACGCATATGTGAAACAGTGTGCAGAGCTGGGAGATTTCTCAACACCACCTCTTCCTCATCTGGAAAATACTATTTTTAGGGGGAAAATATCTTGTCAGTTATATACTCTTCTATCTCATTAACAATTCAGAGGGACCAGTGACTTTAAAACACATCTTTGAAAATGAAAATGTCTGAATTAAATGCAAGACATTTGTCTTATTTAAACCCAGGAAGCAAAAATAAAATATTCATTCTATCTTTCCTCCAGATTTGCTAAATATCAAAACTAAAATGTCACTGCCAAGAAATAATCTTAAGTTTTTTTATTACTTTATACATATATAATTTGTTTCAAAGTATGGTATTTTTGTGTAAGAACTGTTTGTTAGGGGATTGTAAGAGTTTTTATGTTTCTTACCAAAAGTGTATAAATGCAGAACCTTTAGACATCAACAAACGTATTATGTTTTGATTTCTGGGGGTTTTATTGAGGGTAAGGGATTATTTTTAAGTGCAGTAAGATACTATATTCTTAAATGTGGTAAGAAAAAAATACGTAAAACAAAAAATTTTGGTTCGGCTCTAGGTTAACAAAGGCAGATGGCTGCTTTGGTGTTACGTGCTAGGAAAACGCACCACATGTGTTGGTGCTAATACACAAAACCCTCCCAGGCCCCACTGTTGCACTGCCTGATACTTGAACAGGTTGCCAGGTGGACACTTCACACTGGAGTGAGTAAAGTGAATACAGTGGCATTACTTGAATCCTCAGACCAGGAAGACTGCTCTGTTTCCTTTAGCGTCTTTTCAGTCCTTAGGGATCTGTTGAGATTCAGCATGGTCTGAGAGACCTGACTTTCCTTCTGGGTTGGTCAAAGAAATCTCATGGGACCTAATTTCTGAGGAGGTGACCTATAATCCCTTCCCATATAAACCAGAAAGAAGGGACATCTGGGTCGCTAAGAAAAGGGGTTAACAAGTGGAGCTGAGGTGACTCAGGCTGACTCTGGGAACGTCTCAGGGAGGAAATGACCCTCTCTGGAGGCCAGGGAACCTTCACTCAGCTGCATGGGCTCAATACGTGGTGGGGTTGTGGACATAGGAGACTGGCGTGGCTGGGGTAAACCACTGTCTGTAGTGAGAGAATGACAAGGGAGGGAGGTGTCTGGTCTTGTCTCACATCGCTCTGCTTTCTACTAGTTCAAGGATCACAAGCATGCCTACAGCTACTCTCAGCAGGTGAGATTAAAATTTAATAGAAATACAGAAAAGGATTGAAGTTATGCTGTAGATTGATAATAAGATGCTGAATACCAACATTTCCCTAAAATACGTGATGAATTAAAAAGAATACTTGTTAGGGTATCAACTGGTAAGGGTAGGAATGGCAACAAAATAGAGATAAAAATTTTTGAATTAGTTCTAGCTGTGCTAAAATATAAGCTGGAAACACTGTCAAGCCCTCAGGGCAGGTACCAGTGCAGGCTGTGCTTTCCAGGTGGGGTTTAGCAGTTTCCGCTGGTATCTCCCACACTCTGCAGCAGAGTAGGGGCGCTGAGCAGCTGAGCACTGCACCAGCTCCAGGCAGCAGCTGCCGCCAAGCCTCCAGCAGTGCTCACAGAGCTGCTTACACACACGCCGGGGAGCCCCGCCGTCCTACTCACTGCTTAGCAACTGGAGACGGCCCTGCTTGCATTTCAGGCTGATTCTTTTTAAAGGATTTTACTTCGTTGCTGACTGTACTTCTACTGACAGCAGAGCCCTGCTCCTAGACCTGATCCCTACTGTGACTGTCTTCGGCTCTGTGCCTTCTACCGAGGAGCAGCCACCAATTCAGTGAGTGCAGTTAGTCAGATATCCGGGTCCTATACTCTTCACTAGTAATTTTTTGTGGGTCCTAGTCTATATGAGTTAGCTGTCTTTGACGGCTGATCTGAATTTCAGGTTCAGTCTCTTAGAACACAGTCTACTTTCTCTGGTCCTCCATCCAAAGGTGCTTTGATTTTATTGAAGCAGCTAAATAAACACCACAATTACCTTTGAGCTTTTCTACACTTGACTTAGAGTTACATTTAAAAACCATTCAAAATATATACCTGGACCTGTTCTGAAGATTTAGCACAGCTGGCTTCTAAACTGAGCTGCAGAAATCAGTGTTGTATCTTTATGGGCAGGATCACAGCATGACTGCTTAAATAAACACAAATGCAATTTATGTCATCTAAACAAACAAGCATTTCTAAAGCTCCAGAAAACTAAATATATAATGCTTTAACCTAAGAAGTGCTTTAAATACTGTGGATCAAAGCCTCACTGTAAGAATTTCTCCAGCTTTGCCTAATGTGAAATCCTGTTCGAGGAAAAAGTAAGTCTTATTACCTTATCATGTTTTTTGTCTTTTTCAGATAAGTGACTATGTGAATACAGTTTAAAAATAATATTACCATGTAAAAAAATTCAAGCTGTAACTGAGGTAATCCAAGTTTTTGAAACCTAAATTTAGCACCTATAAGGTAGAGGGAAAATGATACATTATTTTTTAAGAAATAAGTGTATATCATGTAGTAGTCTTCAGGCCCCACCAGACCCTATGCTCATTTTAGGCACTGTACAAATACCAAGGATTTCCCCCTCTCTTTTTAAGAGCTTACAGTCAAAACCTGGAGTGCTGCTGGTTATTTTCTGGAGGAAACCTCTGAACCTGCGCAGATCCCGACTACAACACAGTGTGCACAAAAATGTGCTGGGAATCTCTCACTCCTGGGGCAGGCCTGTGCAGGGCCAGACCACACAGAGATGAGATGAGACAAGATGAGGGAGACAGGCAGACACATTAGGCTGAGAAATATCCGTAAGAGCTACACCAGCATCTTCTTTTCTTTTCCAAGGGTGTCACAGAATTGGGAATCCTGAGGCAGTTTCTGCCTGAGGAGAGGGCAAGGGCTGGATGTCTTTTCAGTAAAGGCACCATATTGTCAGAGGCATCAGGCAGAAGGAAGCAAGATGTTCACGACTTTACAGACTGGGCAAGAACAAGTAGCTGAGCAATAAATAAAGCAATTTGAACATGTAAATGAGATGTACATTAAGTCACTTACCTTTCATGGAACTATCCAGAAACAGAAGCTGAGAATTTAAACCACTTTTTGCATTTCATGATATTGAATGTTGAGAGAATTGTTTCTTTCATGTTGCTGAATATGATCTCTTGCAAGTTTAGGTCCTTAGACAGCTTGATAATTATATCTTGATTTCCAGGAATCTATTTGCTAACACAGGCATTTTAGACAACAGATATCAAAACATTTAGACAAAAATAGTAATTATTCTCTATTCAGGGTGTGTTATTTCAGTTGTATGACTAATTACATGGTTTTGGTTTTGTTCTATAATTAAATGAATTAACTTGCTACTTAAGCTATTCCCATATTAAAGTAATTTGGTTTCATAATATTACTCAAACAATTTTAAGTATCACAACAAAATATTTTAGCTTCAGAGGAAAAGGCATTTCCACAGAACTCTTTCAGGATTACGTCAGTTTATGAGTCCTAACCCAGACACACAGGATGCCTTCACACATTTTGTTAAAAAGTTACGTCCTCTCATGTGGGATTGTGTTCCTTTTTTATCCCATTAGTTTTGGAAAACACAGGCAGGTATGAGTACAGAGACATGAGCTTTTAGATCAAGTTTATGATGCTGCCTTCTGAACATTTTTACGCTTTTCTGAGTGGATGGGTTTTTTTGTCCAGTCAGTATTGATCCCCTCTGTGCTTACTCTGAGACAGCTGATGCACTGCCTTCTTTCTGTAACTGATCCTCATTTCCTGATGCCTGAAACTAAACACAGTATGATGCTAAGAGCTGTTTGCAGCCATCCGGAGGGACCTTGATGGGCTCAAGGTGGGCCCCTGCAAACCTCATGAAGTTCACCAAGGCCAAATGCAAGGCCCTGCACCTGCACTGCTGTAATCCAACACAGACAAGGGCTGGGAAGAGAATGGATTGAGAGCAGCCTTGCTGAGAAGGACTTGGAGGTGCTGGTTGATAAGAAGCTTGGTATGACCCAGCAATGTGCCCTCGCAGCTCAGAAAGCCAAACACACCCTGGGCTGCCCCAAAAGCAGCATGGCCAGCAGGGCAAGGAGGGGATTCTGCCCCTCTGCTCTGCTCTGGTGACACCCCACCTGCAGTGCTGCATCCAGCTCTGGGGGCCCAACATAAAGACATGGACCTGTTGGAGAAATCCAGATGAGGCCACAAACATGATCAGAGGGCTGGAACACTTCTCTTATGAGGAAAGACTGAGAAAATTGAGTTTGTTCAGCCTGGAGAAGAGAAGGCTTCAGAAAGACCTTACAGGAGACTTCCAGTACCTAAAGAGGGCTACAAGAAAGCTGGAGAGGCACTTTTTAACAGGGAGTGTAGTGATGGGATGAGCAGTTTTAAAATGAAAGAGAGTAGACAGATTAGATATTAGGAAGAAAATTTGTGCAGAAGGTGAGGCACTGGAACAGGTTGCCCAGAGAAGCTGTGGATGCTCCATCCCCAGAAGTTTTCAAGGCCAGGCTGGAGGGGGCTTTGAGCAACCTGGTCTGGTGTCCCTACCCATGACAGGGGGGTTGGAACTAGGTGGTCTTTGAGGTCCCTTCAAACCCAAACCATTCTGTGATTCTATGACTCTATCTTATCCTGTACTTTCATATGATGAACAATTCTGAATAAAAACTACAGTTCCTGTCAAATAAAAGAAAGGTTGATAAGAGCAGAGTATTTTTGCAAAGCCCAATTAAGTACTGAGTTTCATTAAGTCTTCTCTACATTCAGTGAAAACCTAGACATTACACTAACACTCATAAGCAGGATGTGGGTGTGTGGGGGTGTGTTTTAGCCACAGATTTTTTTAAAATTTTTTTATTATATTAAACGGTTATGAAAATATACAGAACTAAGTTAACTGAAGAGACCTGCCAGAAAGTCATTTTAAAATGCAAAAATTATATAAAAAGGCTTAAATTAAAAGAGAAACAGAAGGTCAATGAGAAGGACTTTCAGTGCAAGGAGGGAGCCGAGAAGAATAGGAAACAAAATTTATAGCTATTTCAAAGGGTAGGCCTGAGAGAAACTGCTTGAGAAGTTCCGGAAACAGCTTGGGATATAATAAAAATAGCCAAGGTAAACCATGTCTGAATTGCAAAACTTCAGGAGTCTGAGTCACTAAGACGCTGTTGATTTATTAAGGTACTTGCATAAAAGATTTTGAATTTTCACAGTGAGGGTGGGAGGCACTGGAGCAGAGGGCTTAAGAAGGGTGTGGAGTGTCCATCTTTGGAAGTATTTCCAACCCAACAGGACACAGCCCTGAGCACCCTGCCCTGACCTCAGAGTGCACTCTGCCTTCAGCAGGGGTTGGATTAGATGGTCATCTCCAACCTGAGTGACTTTATAATCCTATAATTTGGAAAAGTAGTCTGAGAAACAATCAACTCCACAGCTTCCTTTTTGCCACAATCTTAATTTTCACCTTCACATATACTTTATTTTTAATGTCATACTTCTGAAAAAAAAATTGCTTAGAATTTCTGTAATTCACAGCTTTGAATTAAACTTGAACATTTTACTTAATATGAATTTTTCTTAATCTGAAGTTTAGCACTCTTCAAGGGAGCTTTTTTCCCCTGGAGTTTCTTCACTGAGAAAACACTGCAAAGCTGGAAGTACCTTTGGGAGCAATTCAATCCAGTTAGGTCAATGGTACACAATATGATAAAAGCTATGAGAAAAGCCACCTGCATACTGACAAGCTTGTAGTAAACTCCATTCTGTTGCATTAATTCATTATGAACTCATTCTGTGATGACACCATTTTCAAGTGCAGCTATAAGATCTGCATTTTGAGCCACTGAGCTATGTGTAGCATTCCTACCTGACCTGGAAACAGTGGAATTGTGGCTCCAGATGAACATTTTCAGGTACATACAACATTTCCTCTCTTCATATTAGAGTTGAACAATATATTTTAAAATGGTGTTCTAGTAAAGATCAAAATGGTCAGCTGAGGAATTTGAACTTCACAATATTTTTAGGTTTCTTCAAGGTAAACTAAAGCAAAAATGTAACTTAATTCAGATACTGCAAAATATAGTTTCAATGAAAATACATGTTAAGGTACTTAAAATCACACTTGTATTACTCATACAGTTTTTTCCATCTTTTAAATTACTCATAAATAATAAAATAAATTTTAGAAGTATGTAGTTTGTCACAACAAAGATGTATTTACTGGCACATTGTGACAGTGTCTGCTGGGATAACTTTGTATTAATATCTAATGATCCAAGAAATGACTACAAACTTTATATAATTCAGTTTAAAAATCTTCACTGAACGATTGGAAACATGTTTTTAGAATATAAGTGGATTAATATGTTTTACAATTAAGAAATAAAAGATAAAATTGTAATGTATGGGATGTTGTCCATGAAATTCTAGATAAACCTGATATCTTTATATTGTAACATGATTTTAAGAACTGGAAATGACAGCCATTCAAACATCCTATAAAAAATATGTATGATTTTTCTTGGTAGACTGAGAGATTCACTATGTCTGAGGTGATACTAAAAAGTTAAAATCACATCAAAATGTAGAAGAAAATCAAGTTAATGTCCTTCATTATAAAAAGCAGAACGTCCCATTCACAAAAACAGTAAACAGAGATTCATCAGAGGTTTGGTAAAGCCTGCAGAGAAAAGGGTCTGGTCTACGTTGGATGTAAACCTTCTGTGGAGGTACATGTTCAGCACAGTGAGGAAGAGAAAAATCAGGCAAGAGGAGGACAAATGAATGCTTGGCAGACAACAAGTTAGCTTTGTTTTGCTCAGTATCAGCAATCAGAGCTAGTCTAGTCCATGCAAGCCTTTCTGTCATGCTCTGCCAGAAATGTCGATAGGAGGACACATTTCAAAGCTGTGGGGGGAGGTGAGAGGCTCAGTAGTGTGTTTAAACAAGCTCTGTTAGTTTTATATTGCAGCACTTATTTGGCAGTCCCACCAAATGTGTCTCTATCAGCAATTCTCTGCCCTGCTGTCTCTGGGATTCACTTTAGAGGTCATGGGCTGGGAGGAAGATTACTGCGTGTGCCAGCGAGCATAGCTTCACAAAATAGTGTGAATTATCAGGAATTAGAACTCCTGGACAAAGAGTCCAATTCTTGCTGAAATTAGTGGTAATTAGGTGTCCAAGTAAACATTAGGGATTAAAAGGTCTTTGATGATTAGAAGGCAGATTAGGTACTTCTCCTGTGACAGTATATGTTGAAAAAATATTCTCTGAACATTTTGTCCATAGAGAAACTGTACTCATTGCTGAAACTGTTCATGCAACGGTGAGAATTTGTCTTCATCCAGAGCATAACCATAGATGCATAGTAAGGTAGAGAAACGGAGCGGGGGGAAATTAGCAAATATGATTGATTCAGACTGGGGGATAGGTGGAATTGTTTTGTAAATGGTTCATAGACATGCTTAGAGCAGACAGCAAGAAATACAGGGTTGGCTTTTGCTTTGAATTGTCTGTGTGGTTTATAAGACAGGTCTAGACAGCAGTCAACATGTAGCAGCTGCTCTAGAAGAAACCCCTGAGCTGTTTTTCAATTACTTTGCTGGGTGTTAATAATAGTGTAGACCACAGGGATCCCCAGAGCTGCTTGGGAATATTTAAGTCTCAGCACACACTGAGCTCGCCAGTGCTCTAAGGACTAAAGTTTGTTTGGGGAGCCTGCTGCTGGTCAGTCCTACCCATAACATCATTAACTGAATTCCATGGGCCTGACAAAAGCACTTCTACACTGACCAATACTGACCTGGTCCAGTGCTGCCGTCACTGCTGATTCACTCTCAGTATCCAAAGCTGATGTTGCCTCACCAAGCAGAAGAATTTTAGGATTGTGAACTCCATGAAAATTGGAAAGTATCACAATGATTCCATACCAGAAGGCCAAGCCATATGATGTATATATCAAAAATAAAGCAATTCCTGTAGAAATGTTGGCTGAAATAGCCTGTTTGTTAGCAACGTGTTTGACATCTTCTATTTTTTGGGTATCTGAAAGGAAAAAAACTCACGAAAAAGCCCCAGAACATACAAGAAATTACCCTTTCTTTCATTGTGTATATGCATAAATTTCCCATGAAATACATTGAAGATATATAAAATATTTTTGTAGACAGTAATCCAAGCCCAAGAAAGATCTTGCTAAGAGTAGAAGAAAATGTATTGACTGCCTTTCTACTTGTGCTATACAGAGCAATTTTATTGTGCTGTAATTACAGAGCAACACACAGAGAAAAGGTCTGCAACAATGGTTTTTCATTTCATGTGTCTTAGAAATTAAAAAGCATTGAGATGATAATTGCACCAGGGATGGCCTTGAAACTGTCGCTCAGCCTCACCTTTCAGTAAAAACCACAAAAGTGCATGGTGTCAAAAGCAGGGTGACAATGTGAACTGGGTATCTTAATTACCACGTCTGACCTGAAAGGGAAAACGGTAAGGAAGGAATGTTCTTCTCATGGTGCTCATGAACTCTTTGTTCCAGAGTATTGAATAACCTGACCAACATAATACTGGTTCAGTATCAAAGATTTTTAGTGATTTTTTTCGAATTGTGGATAGAGACACGGGGCTGAAGAGTTACAACAGCGACAGTAAGCTGAGAAATTGCACTTTTATCTTGACAAAATCAGCACAGGAAGCTTGCAAACAAATCCTAAAGAAAATAATAAATTCTGAAATAAGTGGCAATAAATTATGTCATGAGTTAGGGAAGCAAAGAATTAACCCAATTACTTCTCTTTGGTACTGTTTTATCTAGAGAGGCTAGTCCCATTGGGACTTCATTAATGCCTAATAATGCCGATTTATCCTAAAGCCATGAGATAAAATATTAAACACTAGTTGAGAAGTAATAGAAGAACAGTAAGGTAAAAAAAGAGTTTGAAGGAAGACAGAGGTGTTCAGCATGGAGATGTAATACACAAGGGAGCTGACAACATTAATTCTTCATTCAGTCTTGGGATTTATTGTTACTTAAATTAATGACTTGGGCATGCAAACAGTACTCAGGATAATGAAATTTTCTGATGGTACAAAACTGAGAGGATCAGTATAGAAAACCAGTGAGAAGACCAGGACAAAAGGATACTAGAATACTAGAATATCTCACAGAATTAGATAAATTATATTGGAGAGTAGTAGTAAGAGAAGCATATGAACCATAATTATGTGAAATACAATATGACAAAACGAAAGAAAAATATGATCAGTGAAAACCTATACTGTATGAGAAAACAAAAATGACTTAATTTGGTTAGCCTTGCAAAATGTTATCTGAGAGAATCTAAGATTTATTTCTATAAACAGCACAGGAAAGTAAACCCACAGAAGGCTCAGTGCAGGTCCAGGAACAAATTTATATCCAGGAACTGTGCATATATTTTGTTGGAAAAAGATGTTCAATCTTCAAACAAGTAGAATACTTTTCCTGAAGCAGTAGAGTTAAAAAGCTCAGGTCGTACATTTGTTTTCTACAAAAACAAGATCTGGTCTCAGTAACAGGGAAGGTCCTTCCCACTTCTGAGCCCTGAGGGAAGACCTACATCAGGTTCAGTGCACTCATGGCAGGAAGTGGTTGGCAAACAGTGCCTTGAAGATGAGAAGGAAAAAGAGATAATGAGAGTTACGAGAGTAGTGAACAGCACTGGGTGACCAAAGAGAGATGTGTTGAACTGGGAAGCCAAGTGAAGGTACCCGAAGATCTTCCTTAGCCACGCGAGCTGGGTAACAATGGCAGCTGGAGCTTAAAGGGGTGTGCAGGTCAGGGGATGGAACATGCTTTCTGTGGGTGACACAGCTGTTATCGAATTTTGAGTTTCAAAACTTGCTGGGGTTTGTGGTCATGCTGTTTATATTTAGATAAAAGATGAAAAAGATGGCAAGACTGGTATTTAATAATGTCATACAAATAAATACATGTGCATGATCTTGGTTTTTTAGTGTTATACTCGGGGATTTTTTACCACGTGCCTGTCTTTTTGGTTTGCAACTCTCACTGGGTTTATGAGGTCTGTAAGACCATATTCTCTTTGAGAAGGGGGCTACATCTCTACATGTTTTGTGATGCTTTTTTATACTACTAAAAAGAAATGAAATGAAAAAAAATCAACAGCAAAAATATATTAGAAAAATGAAAAATCTCTTTAGCCACTGGTATAAAAATAGCCAACATAAGGAAACTTTGCAGCATTTTATCTGAGTCCATGGTGGAGGCACTGCTCTTCTTCAGCTGCACTAGTGTCATCATGCAGATATTCATACCTTTCTGTACATGGACAAGGTCTAAATTCACTAAGAGACAGACTGTATTTTTAACTCTTATAGACACCAAATGGGATTATAGAAGATATGGCTCACTAGTTTATTGAAAACTCTATGTTTTTCATGTCTTTGCAAGGAGAGCTGATGAGCATTCCATAATAGGGCTGAAAGCCAGAATCACAAGTGTCAATTTGCAGCCTTTTGTGAAACCACCTCTAAATGCAATGAAAAAGGTAGCCACCGCCTGAATTAACATTGCATTTTTTTCCCTATTCCTTCTGTAATCTTGGAGATGTGACTAAGAAAACCCAGCTGTGAATGATCCCTCCCCCAGGGCCTCCCTCAGAACCAGATGTGTGGCAGTGATTTGTGCATTGGACTATACCTTACCCTCCTGTGGTCATCACCCACTGACAGAGGAGGGAAAGGATCAAAGGAAAGGAAGAAGGATGAACAAGAAAGTTGTGTCAGGAAGAAGAGAAACCAGGTTACAAATCAGGCATGACTGGTGGCAAAATGGGAACAGGGGAGTGCAATGCGACAATGAGGAGTGAAAGATATGGGCACGGAAGAAGAGTAAGAGTAGGAACACACAAAAGCCATCTGGCACAGACTGGGATTAGAGCGGGAAAATGCAAGGTTCTCCCTCACTCATAAAATCATGTTAGCTCAAAGACATAATGGAAGTTGAATTCCAAAAGTTCTGTGAAATATTTACAATAAGATTAACCAAATACTGGAATAATCTTTAGAGAACATTCACTTGAGATCTCTATTACAAGAAAAGAATAGCCATGGCTTGAATGAAAACTTTCCTATTACCTGATCATTTCTTCCTTCAGCTTTCCCATCAGAGTGTAAGAAAAATTTCTTGGAAAAATTCACTGATGTACCAATACAGAAAAATTTGCCAGAGAGTTTTACAATAAGGTTTGAACTATGCTATATTTTATCTCTAGAATTATTCTTATGGATGCCTGTATTTATATCTAGAAAATCGGTCTTGTCTTTTCAGAGCTTGATAGTGTCGATTGAGAAGGGATGAAAACCTTAAAATATTAAACAAAAAAATTTCAGCAATCAGAATGAGGTTTGGTAATGTGAGAGCTCTTAGAAACTTGGAGGAACTCAGTGTTTTCCTTTCATTATGAGTTCTCAGGGTGGCCTTTGAGGGTCTTACAGCAATGCAGGAGCAGGAGGAGGTGGCAGAGGGGAAGGGGAAAGCTGCTCTCAGAAGAGCAGAGAGAAGTAACCATGGCAGTACCTGAGCGTCCACTCTCCAGGTGCTTGTGGCTGTCCTGTAATTAACTATCTGCAATTCCTAACAACAAAGGTTTGCCAGTCCCTGGTTTTCACTGAGTAAAGTCATGGCTTACTGTCATGATATCAAAACAATGTTCTGTTAGAAACGACGGCTTTTTGGTAAGAGTGAACAAACAACCCTCTTACTCCTTTGGCAGACAGAACCCAAATCTGATTCGTTGCCTCAGGCTGCCAGCAGAGGTCATAAAGTATTTCTGCAACATTCCTTTTGTTGTGTTATAGTCATATTTGAGGCATGGGAGACTTCTACATACTCTTTGTACAAAAGTCTATGAAGTTACGTTCAAGCATTTTTTATAACTATTTACTTCTAAATACAGCTTGTGATGTATTCAAAGGCATTGAAATTGGACCCATCGCTGCTTCTTCTGCTACTGGACACAACAAAGAGTAGTGTTTGTGCACATACATATTCACTACAATGAGAAGTTCATGGGTGTGTTATTGAGAATTATTTCCTTCTTGTGGAGCAATCTCATCCTAGAAGCAGAATTTTCTCAGTGAAAAGCAATAAACCATCTCTGTGTTCTCACTGCAGCCAGTTTAACCAATTAGACAGTTAAATTATTTTAAAATTATTCTTTTCTTTTAATATAAAAGTGCATTGTACATATTTTAAAAAGTCTGTGGTATATTAAATTGAACCAAACACTGAATTTCTTGTCCACAGCTGCAAAATCAAGCAACCATGAAATGTTTTTATTTTTTATTAACAGGAAATACTGAATTCACCTAGTATAAAATACTGATGTTTGTGGCAAGATGCCTGTTGTCACAAGTGAACAGTTTCACTTTAATATATATGTGGCATTTTAATACCCTATTTGTAAATTTCTGTATCTGTTCTGTAACATTTAGAAGTCATGTGAAATTCAGTGTAGAATGATAGTGGTGTTGAATGTAATTTCTCTTAAAGAAGCTAGTCACTCAGAAAAATGGAACTCAAACCCTGTATCTGGAATCAAATTATCCAGACTAAATGAAAAAATTCTTTGCTCTTGTAATACTCTGAAATATTTTAATACATAGGAAGATTCTTCTTTATCCTTCTCCTTTATCTTAATAGATTTTGTGATAAATTAGATTAAATTAGGAAGAAATAAATGAAAGGCCTTTGATTTGAATGCAGAGATAAACATTATCTACCATCATGGACTGCCTCCAGCAGGTCTGCTCGACATAGTAGAGGCTGGGAAGAGCAGTTAGTGTCTACTGCCTTAGTCTAGGTCTTAGGAATTCTGACTTTAGAAGACATGGCAGCAATGCTGTCAGGACTGTAAATTGATGTGCTAATCCCTTAGGCAGGAAAGAGAATACTGCTGTTTAGGTTAGAAGAATACTGCATATATTGAGTTGAATAAGATGGATATGAAGAAGTAAAAAGAAAAAAAGACAATGCAGATCAGTGTAGCCATTTTCTGAACAAATGAGGCCATCATGTGGCAAATTAAAGACATGGCCCTAGGAAGAAAAACTGTTGCTATACAGAATAGAGTAATAGAGAAGAAAATACACACCTTTCATCATGAACTCAAAGGAAACTGGTGTTAAAGATCAAACAGAAATTACTTTGAGCATTTCAATTTTTCATGAGTACTTATACAGAAATTTTGAAAGATATTTTGAAATTTTAGAAATTCTTTTTCAATGAAATACCCTTAGATGGAAATCACATATATTTTTTCTACAGCTAAAATCTCATCGGTAACAGTGGGAAAATGTGAGCTAGGAGGAATAATCGTGTCTTCAGAGGAAAGATTTCAAATGTCTATATACGAGCACAAAGTGAGCAACCAAGCTTCCGATTATTTATCAAGCTCCTCAGGAAATTGCAGGAAACAAAATTGTAAACATCTGTGAAACTAGATTGCTGTATGCTTCATTGAATGTACCATTAACAAGCTGAACAGGGAAATATTAGCATTCTGAACTGTAATTCACAACTCTAATATGCATGAGGAGTAGTGTCTAAGTTGTTTTTGATTCAGCAGGTATGTAAATAACTCTGATCTTCAATAACCCATCTTCTTTTACAGTGAAGAACAGACAGATACATGTAGATAAGTCTTCCGTAGGGCTACTCAAAAGAAAATCCTGGGAAAACTTAATTTAGATTAGGAATTCATCTTATGGATGGAAAAATGTGTCATAATTCCATAGTGCCTTTTCCTACCCATCCCTTGGAAAGTGTGCAAAAATTTTGTAGTTTTTTGTTTGTTGAACAACATGGAAATGATGTATTGCTTTACAACAGTATTAAGTATTTTCATATCAAAGAATGACTGAAGAGTTTCCACAACAAGCAAGCACATTAATTAATCCAAAATGAAAGCTTTACAAAATGTCATATATGTAAAAGGGACGGTAAGAAGAAGTTGATCTTGGGGAAAGACAAGAGTGCCTAGGAAGAAAAAAGTGTGGTGCCAGTGTTAACCAAACAGATTCTCATAGCCCCAGCAGTAAAGAGAGTAGATAATTCTGGTTGCTGTGCACCTACACTACTTACAAGGGCATGTAGTGACAGACAAGGGGAAATGGCTCCAAATTGAGAGAGAGCAGGCTTAGATTAGGTACTAGGAACAAATTCCTTACTCTGAGTGTGGTGAGGCACTAGAACAGGTTGCCCAAAAAAGCTGTAGGAAGTCTCATCCCTGGAAGTGTTGAAGGCCAGGTTGGATGGGACTCTGAACAACCTGGTCTAGTGGAAAATGTCCCTGCCCACAACAGAGGGGCTGGAACTAGCTGTTCTTTAAGGTTCCCTCCAACCCAAGTCATTCTATGATTCTACAGTAGATTCATTCTTTCTAAGTTTTGCCCTGGCTTTTTTATATATTGCTATAATGAAAGCTGTCCTAATTATGGACATTTGAAATGTAAGTGGGAACCCACAGTTCCTGTGCCATATAGATATGCATTCCTTCTCCCTCAGCATTGCTTCATTGTAACATCTTGTATATAATTAACTGACATTTTTTCTTGGATTAATCAAATTATTCACTTGCCCCTTTTTCATCTGTGATTCGAGAACCAAATCAGAACTCACACAGAAATACAACTATTCCTGTTTGTTAGATGATGTAAGGATCATACTATTTTATCTCAGAACAATTGTTTGCTGTATTCAAAAAAATTCTTAACACATTTGTCTCCTTTACTAAGCAAATGAATGATACCATTTCTACTCAGATATTATATATGTTGACACAATATTTACATTTATCTAAAACATCAACAGCTTTAAATGTTGGGACATTTTAAAACAGCCCCATAAAATTTCTAGTATTTCCATTAAAATTTTCTCTGGCTTGGTGAATGTAAGGCTGCAGCCAGTTTTTATGGATCTACTTTTATAAAACATTATGTAATGCAGGATCTAAGATGCTTATTTTACTAGAGCACTCATTCAAGGTGTGATTCATTTACTCTACACCAAGGCATTAACAATGTAGGTATTTATGATAATCATGCTCACACCCTCTTATGTAAAGATACAGCACAAGGTTGTTGCTAATCTGACCTGCTAGTGACAGCAAGTCTAGAGCAGGATGAACTGTGCCCTAGTCTTCATTGGCCAGACCTTTGTTAACCCTGCAGAAGATAGACTTGCTTAGAGATATGACTTAGGTTTGAATGCTCACTGTGAGTCACCTGCAGTCCTGTCCTAGACCTCTACAGCAACAGTGTTATGATACTGATCTCCCTCTTTAATGGAGTACACCCAGAATGAAATATATACAGGAATAAGCACGCAAAGACAAAATGAAATGTACTCACCTTTCAGTAACAGGGACTGCTAAAGATAGTTGTTCTTGTGTGTTCTGCTATTTTCCTTCTCGTTCTCTACTTTTGATAGTTCTGCAGACCATGAAATCCACAGCAAAGAATTTGAAGTTGCTGCTGGTCCTGTTTCTTACTTTCTGCTTTCAATTTACTGGATTAAAATTACTGGAAAAATGATACCATCCTCTCTTGGAAATACAGAATGAATTTAGGATTAAACTACATTGTTCTAGACAATTTGTCTAGAAGACTGAGTACTTGACAATAACGGTTATTTAGACTGTCCATAGATACATTTACAATGTAGCTTTTTCTGCACAAGAATTGCTAATTGAATGTTTTTGCCCTGCTTTCACAAGCAGCGTATCAAGTTTCTTCTTTCCTCCAAGTTGTGTTCTTTCCTTTCAGTGATGAAATCTACAAGTTAGACTGGATTTTGAGGGAGAGGAGTAGGAGGAGGAGTTATAAAGGTACAAACAGACTATACACTTTGAGGAAGAGATTAATTTACATCTGTTTGTGCTGTGAATGATTACAAAGATTACTCATTCACAAATGTTTAAAGGAGATCTTCAGAAATTGATGCTGCCAGGAAGCTTATTTTTATAGACAAGTATAGCAACAAGAAAGAGACAACAGATTCAGAAGATTTACTCATAAGAAAGGAGAACTGGTTCCACTAAAGCTCGATTGATGGGGAGTCAATGTTAGGGAGGAAGACTGTTGAACTTCTCCCAACCTGTGGGATAGTTCAGGAAGAACTTTGAAGGAATGTCTGAAGAAGAGACTAGTGGAGATCCAGAACTGATGTATAGTCTTCCTTTGGTACATGGTCTATGGTATTGGTGAGAAATACTCCTTCACAAACTCTTGAGGTGAGGGAGAATGATGGAGTTTACTCATGCTCTCACTCTATGTCAGTAATTATAGAAGGGTTTAGTAGTGAGATACTTGTTGCATAAGGAACAGCAAATTATCCTTGCAGGAGTAAATATGCTGGAGAAAGCTGGGCAATAGGACACTGTGGTATTTAACCACAACAAGAATCTTCAGTAAGAATTACTTTCTAGACCTAAATCCTCTTTTTCTTCTGAGAACTCTATTTTAATTAGTTGTTTCAGTAGGAGGGCTATCAGACTGTTGAACTTAAGTCCTTGCTTTCTGTTTCCCCAGAGTCAGTGGCATTGGCTTGCAAAGTCATTAGGATTGCCAAGGTGGTGTCAATGCTGACACCTCTCTAAAGACTTATTCCAAAGATAATGGGTCTAGAGGCATAGGAAATGTGTGGGAAAACATTAAATTACCTCCCCCCAAAACAGTGAGTTCTGCTTGAAACTGCTGCAGGCTCTCAAAAGAACAAGACAGAGGAAAAAAGGCCTATTACTTCAGAATAACAACACTGATATATCATCCTGTGTTTAGGGTGCTTATGGGCAAAGACAAGAGCTGACTACTCCAGCAAGGAGGACCTAGAGTTCAGACAAGTGTCTTGAGACATCAAGGGGAAGCAGAATGGTCAGAGCCTAACTGAAAAGGCAGAGCTAAGGAGTAAGACCTCTTACGTGCCTTGGAAAGATGCTGTAGTATAACGGTCCTTAAAGCAGAATTGTCCTAGTTTAGTTAATCCTTTTGGGTAAAGCATTGCAATTTAAAGCTGTATGAATAGAATATGATGAAGAACACATTTTTGGAGGTGTCTTTGTCTGTCCTTTTGGCTTTGTGCCTTTAAATTAAATGATGAGGTATTGAATGGTAGCTCAATTGTAGTAATATGGCTGTTGTGGTCTTCTGAAAAAAATTCTGAACAGGATGTAATTGTGAGCAGCAGTATAGCTCTTCAAGCATTTATAGTGGATTTGACATTATTATACAAACTTTTGCATAAGTCTCAGCAAATACTTCTTTAAAAATGTAGAAGAAAAGAATGGGGAAAAATAGATTGTTTTGGAAAGTTTCTACATTTGACATATATTTCTGAAATATATTTTAAACTATATGGCCAAAGTTTAAAAAATTGGTTTTCAGATGTTTGTGGTAAAATATTTACAGTGCTATCTTGATTTTCATGAAGAGCTAAATTGGTCTGGTAAATCAAGCATCTTTGAAATGAGTTGGGGAAATAATCCAATCATTACTAATCCAATAATTAGAAACTGTATCACCAACAATTAAAAATTCTAGTTTGAACACTAAATACTAACATCCAGAAATTAAAAAAAAAATCAGTTTAAGTATGTTCTTACTTAAATCTTCAGACTGTAATGTTGAAGAGTATCTATTTCATTCTTACAGTTTCAAGTATGACTTATTTATATTATTATGGAGAGTAATATCCTTATTGATGGACAAGAACCTTATTGTATCAAACAATAAATAAATAGGAAACAAACAAATTTGCCAGTCAAATTGGTTTTCTATCTAAGACAGAAACAAAAGAAAATAGGTATGTGATTCAAGAGCAATACAATGAGACTGCATCAATCAACATTCTGTAGAGTGTTATTAGTACATGATTGAGCCTAATTGATGAGCCTATCTGCCTACAGACTGGCTCTGTGTGTATAAATATCTAGGTGCAGGTAAGACAGACCATATGCATAAATCTCAGGGAATCAGAAATTGCTATGACGGGAGCGTGGACGATTGATTAATCAAGACAGTTTTAAACTTGAAACCAAAACTTTACTGCATAAATATTCACTAACAAAATACATTTCTAATGTTTAGTTATTAATAATTATTAATCAATATTACTCCATACTCAAAGCAGTTAGCCCTTAACAGCCATCCTATATTAGCAAATAATATACAATATCCCAGAGCCAATGCCAAGAATTCAGCACCAATGGTTACAGTCCTTGAGAGTCTCAGTCACGGCAGTGATCGGGTTCAAGAGCTCTTCAACCAAGGACACTAACACTGAAAAGGATGCCTTCCTTCCCCCTCCTCCAAGTCCAAATCCAGGATTTTCACCTTGTATAAAATATTGCAGTCTTTGGAGAGTTCTTTGTCCTTGACCTCTGACCCCTAGGATGTTGAGAGACTTGCAGATAGTACTTTCCCAGGCTGCAGCAGGTGCCTTGTCTTGCCCATCAGTTGTGGTCTTGGGGTTTTTTTCTAATCTGCTGTTTCATTTCTGTTTCATTTCAAGCAGTCTTCTTCCATCTCTTAAGGTTGCAATTTTTCAGTGATCAGTAACCATCAGTAAGGTACTTACAGTTCTGGGACCTTTGTTTTCAGCCTGTGCCCATGTTTTCAAGGCCTTTGCTGACATCCCAGGCTAAAACTCCATATCATAATAAGAGACATCTGGCATCAAGCTTCAGCTGACTGCAAGTTCTCATAGCAATTGGCAACAAGCCTAATAGGCCAGGACTGACTGTGTCTTACACAGGCAGTGAGGATAAGGCTTGAGGTTTATTTCTGACAAGAGCAAAACTATTTTTACTGAGTATGAAAATACTTCCAAGTTGCTTACCAGATACACTGGATTAGTGTGATTTTTGAAAAGTTCAAAGCAAGCTAATATTAATTACACTGGGCTTAGCATGCTTCTACTTTCATAAGTGCAATGGGTATCTGCTTTGGCCACATAGAAAAGAGGTTTGAATAATGAAAACTAGTAGTGAGAAACTGGTACACATTTACTAAGTATTTCTTGTGTTTATATGACTTATGAAAGGAAGGAAGAAAACCAAAAGTATCAAGACTGACTGTTGATACTGAAATAATTACAATGACAAAAGTAGCCACAGTGACAATTCAGAGATAAGTATTGCCTTTGACTGAGATGCTGCATTACCCACTTTGAACATTGACCAGGGAATAGTAGATGCCTTTTTCAGCCAGAAGCTGCTGATGGGTGCCCTGCTCTATGACCTTGCCATTCTGAACCACGGCAATCTTGTCAGCATTTTGGATGGTGGAGAGGCGGTGAGCTATCACGATGCATGTACGACCTTCTCGAGCTTTATCCAGAGCTTCCTGGACAATCTGCACAATGAACAAACCAAAAGGTGAACTATTCTGGCAGCTCTTGTGAGATATACCTCAATTGCCATCTGTAAACTGTAGTATGACAGTGAAGGAAAGGGAATATCTGTTGCTCAAGCTTCTTGATTTAGAATTAGCCTGTGCTGGCAAAGAGTCCAAATTGTTAGAGTGGATAATGCTGTGATAGTTGAGAGAATTAGAAGGAACCAGGCTCATTACTGAGATGTATGGCAGGAAAACAAGAGAAAATGGTCTTAAATTGTAACAGGAGATATTCTGACTGGATATTAAAAAGGATTCACTCAAGGATAATTAAGCATTGAAACGGGGACAAAAACATCTCTACTGAATCCCCTTTAGATTTTCAAGTACCCTACCAGACACAGCATAAAGCAATCTAATTTGAGTTCAGTATTGGCCTTTGTGTGAAGAGGTGGTTTAAATGGGGACCTCCACAGCTTCCTTTCATGACTGATTAATTATATATGGAAGCTAAGTCAATATTCTTGGGTCAACTGCTATCATACTAGTTCTCATGATTTCACAGGGAGTCTCATGAAACACATTTTTCTTAAAGCTAGCACTGTCAGAAAAATACTAAAAAGAATCTCTACTTTCTTGTATTTATTCCTTATGTTTATTAATGCAGAATAACATAAGAGATTAAATTTCAATACCTAACCAGCACATAATCAAAAAAATGATAAATCCCGGGATTATTTAATGGCATTTTCCCCTTAAACCTCATTTTTTCATGCCTACAATTGATCAAAACTTAGTAGAAAGATTTTGACTTTCCAGATTATAATATATGATAAGATACTTGCCTCATTAATAGCAAGTATTTTTGTAGAGTCCCTGTTAATTTTCTACAGCTAGATGGTACTTCCGTTGTACCAAGATTACAGCTTTGGGCTTAAAAAAGAAGTAAATGTTATAGCAATTTTCACTTGAACTTTTCGTTTTAGCCATGAACATGTAGCAAGGACCAGAGAGAGATAGGAGAAGAAAGAAAACTTATGAAAGCCAGATTTCACAGTTTCACAGAAAAAAAAGTTCTCTGGCAGCATCCTCAATCTTTTTGGCTTCTGTAGTTTGTGTGTCCTGATTCAATATTGATAGCCCTTTCTCAGTTGAAGCCTGAAGACTTCTAGGCTAAGGAATGCATTCTTCATAGCAACTTCCATCTGCCTACTGTCATACAGATGTCAAAAAATACTTTTTTCTTTTTCCCAAGGAGGGGTAAGACATTTATATTTGTCTATTATTAGCCTAAGTGTGTAATTTGCATAAGACACCGTATTTCCAGCTTTTGGCTTTAAACTGTGGGAGTAAAAACAGTAATCATAATACCAAAAGAAAAAAATTAGATTCCAGATCCCCGGCTCAGATTTAAGTTACCTTTTCACTTTCTGTGTCTAAGGCAGAAGTAGCTTCATCCAGTAGCAGAATTTGGGGCTTTCGTACAAGAGCTCGGGCAATAGCAATACGTTGTTTCTGGCCACCAGAAAGCTGAGTTCCCTTGTCTCCTACACGGGTATTGTATTTCTGGAAGCAACATATTAAGTTCAGGCTATGAACGAAAATCAGTTCTGACGTATATTGAAGCATATAAACTGACACCAGCCACCCATAATCCACATATTCCATGCCAGTAGCTGTCTGAAAACAACTAGTCACAATTTCTATCTGCCACTATAGATCTTTTACTAGTAGACTTCTTTACAACATCAAGAGTTTGATAAATGCAAAGCAATAAGCCCCTCTAAGGTTGAAATACTAAGGCTATTCTCAATCAGAAGACACAACACCAAAGGTCAGTGAAAGTCTGTGACAATGCTGGGGTTCAAACTCTGACAAATCATGCGAATTGCGATAAGAATTTAGGGGAAAGGTGATTAAATTTTTAGCCTTTCTGAATACTTGTAATTACATGTTCCTGGTCACTGCATGGGACAAGATTTTGTGCATGGCAGACCCTTCATCTGACCAAAGATGCTCAGTCTTACATTATTATATGTTTGTTATATATATATTCTCTGAATATATATATATTCTCATATATATATATATGTCTGTGAAAAAAATTCTTAGTCATTTTCAGACCATAGGAATACTAGAAATTTAAATTCTGATTAGGTATAACTGGAAGAAAAGTGTAAACTCACCAGTCTAGCAGAATCTTTTACATATGCTTGAGACAGACAGGAGCTTAAAGAGAAATATTCTACTTTAAAAACCCCACCTCTTACTACCAGCTCTCAGTTAGTTATAATTGTGTGTTTTCTTCCTGAGATCTTAAATGTTCCATTCTCCACCTGACAATGGAATCTCCCAGAGTGAAAATAAGTATGGTAAACACAATTAAGTAAGGTAAATATTTAAAGAATAGTTTCAGCTCTATTTTCATCTCAGAGAATTACTGTACTCCAGGTAATTATAAGCAGACACAATTTTTCCCTACCACTTCAGGTCACGTCCAGTTCTGAGAAGGAGAGAAAGAGAATAACTTACATCTGGCAGCGAGTCAATGAAGGAATGAATATTGGCTTCTTTTGCTGCACTAACAATTTCCTCAAAGGACACCTGCCGACTGTTATCTCCATAGGCAATATTTTCAGCAATAGTGAAGTCAAACAGGATTGGTTCCTGTGAGACGATACCAATCTGAGCTCTCAACCACTGGATATTCAGTGCCTTTGCATTTTTGCCATCAAAAAGCTGAGAAAGCAAACATTTTAAATGTTAGTCACGTGGCTATATATATGAATTTGAGACTTACTGTAAATTCATACACAGAAGCTATGCAATTGCAGCTCTTTCCTTAGTTCTTTCTTACCAATTGCAAACCCACATAATCCCTTCCCCTCCTTCTCATCTATGTTCCAAAATTTTCTAATTCGTAAAGGTGAGAACAGTCCCTCATGCTGCCTCAGTCATTTTCTTTACTTCAATATTTAATTAGGATTTTGAAGACAGTGGAAGATAGGATATGCTGAAGCAACTTCAAAGAACTTTGGGTAAAGTTCTTTCAACTGTTTCTTCAGCAGGAAAATTCTCCTCTATTTTGCATCTATAAAGAAGAAATTTACTTCTGCGTTCCTTAAGATGTCATTTGCAGCCAGTTTTCTTTATTGGCAACTCCCTCATACTTCCGCTAAATTTGCCTGCTGAATCGCTATCATTAGATAAATGAAAAAAGAATTTTCAATTATTTCTTTTATGTATTAGTTTAATAATTACACAAGTCACATTAACTTGGACACAAATCTACCAGGACATTGAATGGGCTGTTACATCTCCACTGGAGTGACCCAGTGCAGTGCTCAGGCTCTGTGTTGGGTGCCATGATCAGCTGCCTAGTTGAAGAATTGCCCCCTTCATAGCATGCCTATTGGAGGAGATTAATCTAACTCCACGTTTGTGCTAAAATAGTCAATTTCCAGCCAATATAACTTTTTCTTCAAAGGAAAAGGTGTTATAATGAACCTGATTCAAAATCCACTGAAATACGGGAACTTTTGTGAACAGCTGTTCTGACAGTTACTGCTTTAAGCTAAACCCCTTTCACTCAGTTCACAGAGCAACTCAGCTTGAGAATTAGTCCAACGCTTTTGTGGTTTCTATGCCATAGGTCTGTGCTTTACCCTTCAGTAAACTGTTGTTGGTTATTTATGGACACAAGGTCAAAAACATTGGTAAGGAAGTTGCACTTTGTTAAACACACTTTAGTGGCACCTATGCTGCTTCTTTCCACACATCATTTTGCTACACTGGACCTTTTTGGGCACATTAACTTCAAAAATTCTTTTCCATTGCATCTAGGCTTTATTTAAGTATTGCTTTATCTTTTGTGAGTATCTCTGCAGAGACAAGTTCCAAAATCCTTCTTATTATTGACCTCATTCAGGCCAAAATGTGTTCTTTTTCAGACAAAACCTCTGAGCACATTTACATCAAAGAGCAAAAGCAATTAACAGTACCATTATGTTAAAAAAACTTGGAAGTTACTGAATAAGTAGTATAAGAAACCCTACATATATTTTAAACCAAAATTACTGAAATATTTGCAATCTATCAATTGATAAGCAGGCATAAAGATGTTTTTAACAAGTAAAAATTATGAAAAAAATTACTTTTGTCAATGTTCACTGGTTTTTTTTGAAAGAACATAGATGGCAAATTCTATTACTAGATTATACAGAAGCCAATACGTATGTTTATTAGCTTTTTAAACTGTTCTTATTCTAAAACCTCAGGAAATCTGCCCTGAATTCAAAGCCATCATTAGACTGTGGATCAGGCATATTTTCATCACACAGATCTTCGTTAATTCATTGTAATGTGGGAAATCGGGACTTATATACATCCCATTTAATTAAGGAGACCCAATGAGTCACTGCTGATCTTTAATATTAGAAATACTTAAAAATAAAACTTGAAATAGCTATTGTACTTATCACATCACATCAAACCTATTAAGAATACCCTCACTTAACCTGTTGAGATGTTCTTGCAAAAATACTTACCATTTCTCCATCAAGTGGGTCATAAAATCTCTCGAGCAGCTGAACAACAGTGCTCTTTCCACAGCCACTGCTACCAACAAGAGCCAGAGTTTGTCCCTTTTCTACTTTTAGATTCAAACCTTGAAGGATTTTGACCTCTGGTCGGTTTGGGTAGTTAAATGCCACATCTTTGATTGTTATGTTTCCCTCAAATGTTTCCTATAATTAAAATGGTATTACTGTTACATCTTAAAGACAATTTCACAGATGATTAAAATGGAATTGCAGAAGTATCCCCATCCCCCCAGAAATGAATAGAGATTTTCAAAACAAATACCCTTTTGACTCTATGTGCAAAAGCTGGACTCACAATAGAGAACTTGGTCCATGTTGTGTTCAGATAGTGTCAAGAATGCATTGTGATAAGGATGTAATCAGAAGGAGAGGAGGAATCAGTTTGAAGAAAGTGAGGAGGGTGCTGTCCATATTACCAATAAATAGTATCACTCATCACACATGGCTTACTTACAGGCTTGTCTCCTTCCTCACTGTAACTATCTATTGAGGGCACTTTTTCAAACAGCAGAAACAAGTGGGCTGCTGATATCTTGGCTTTGGCATAGTCTGGAGCAAAAGAACTGCTTTGTCCTAATGCCATTGCACCAAATACAACAGCTGAAAACACTCTATAAAAGAAATCAGGAAAAAAAAATCAGCAGACAATGAAGAAAAGGACAGTGGAAATGTGGCTGCAGTCAACTTTTTCTTTTACTCCGAGAAAAAGAGGGCTAAATTTAGTAAGAATAAAGTAGTAATCAACTATTATTGCTTTAATTATTAATTTAGCTCCAGAAATTTCTTTTTACCCTCTTTTAATGACATGAGATAAACATGCCTGCATTCCAAATTCAGTGTTTTCATTACTTATTAGCAGTAATTTCTTTAGTTATTAATTCTGGTTAGTAAATTAACTCTCAGCTGAGGCTATGAGGAAAGGGGTCAGTGGATGGCAAAACTGTTACTCTAATCCTCTTCTGTCATCACTGTGGTTTCCTCTCTATGGTTCAATGACCTTTGGGAATTAGTGATCAATTTTTAAGGCACCAATAAAAATAAGAAATCAAGCCTGTAACAAGGTGACAATAAAGAGTTAATTTTCTACCACATCTCTGCTGGAAAAAAATTTCAGGGTTTACAATACCAGTAAAGGTTGAAAGCTATGCTGTTATTGGTTTATGGTGATTTTAATGCCATTTTATGGAATTTTATGTAATTTTACAGGCTACGTTAGAATAGTTTAAGAACCTGTTATCTTCAGCTATTACTTACTGCCACCATAGAAACAAAATCATCACCAAGAAATGGTATTTGACATATGACACCTCTTAGCCTGTGTTAAGGCAAAGTAAAATAGATTCATTTTTATTAATTTTGTCTTTTCTCTTCAGAGCAACATAAAGTGATCTGTTTTATTCTGCATTTGAACAACCTAAAAGGGCTCACAGTTTTTGCTCAAACCCTCTCCTTCAAATCTAACTGGAAATTCACTCAGCTAGCTAGAGATGTTCAGCTAGCAGATGGGATGCAGACACTTTCCAACATTTTATGGTCAAAATCAGCTGTGTTAACTATCTTTAATGAGGTTGACAAGAAAAAGTTGGTATGTTTGACCTTCTTGGGTATTCAGGTCACTGATATCCATACCAGTAGGATCTCAGTCTTTCATACTTATTTCCATAGCCCTATATTGAGCTATTACCTCTTAAATTAAAAATTATTTTTCTGGACAGACAGAAAAAAGATTGCAAAAGAGATACTTACAAAAATACATCTTTATACTCCATGTGTCCATTTACCACTAGATAGGCACCAAACCGGAAACAGCCGGCATAGGTAAAGAACATCATTGCTTGTGAAAGGGCAAAACAAAAGCCAAATATATGTGCCTTCTTCACAGAATTTCTGTATAGAAAGAATGCATATTTTCATCAAAGTGTGCAATCATACTGAAGTCTTAGCATGCAAACAACAACTGACTTCAATCGATACTGTTATGAATGGAAAGTTTACCTACACTGCAACATTAAATAAAAACACATCTTCTCTCTCATAGGCCAGTAAGTTTCTATTTATGCTAGAACAACAGAAAGATAAAAGTCCTGGAGCAACCCCATCAATGTCAACCCTGAGAATGGTTAGGAACTGTTCAGCAAATTGTGAGATACGAACGCAAAACCCAGCAGCCTGAGAAAAAAGCTAAGTAATATCTTTTATGTGTGGCACTGTGCTCTAACCATTCAATTATTATGGTAGATGTGTTAGTGGCACCTCTGCTTCTTTCCCATTATATCTGTGTACTTACACTTTCATTTCCTTTACTTTTCTCATGGATGTCTGAAAATTAAACATTCCATTCTGGAACAAATACAACTTTAATTGGCAGAATCCTTTTAGTTGTTTACTTTCAGAATTTTAAGTTTTGATTTAGTCTAGACAGATGTACATTATTTTATTTTCAGCCCCAACCCAGTAAGTAATTATTCAAGTGCTTTCAATCTTACTAACACTTTAAAAAATGGCTTAATGTAATATTCAATTTACATGAAAAAGGTTTTAATTAAATTTCCAAAACAATTCAGGTGGAAATTTAGATTAGACCACTTCAAAAGCTCACTTAAAACCAACATTTTTCCAAACCAAGTGACATTGCAATAGAAGATACCAATATTATAACAAAAAATTAATTAAATCAAATTTTAAAAAATGTTGACTGGTGGTGGTTGCATTTGTCAACAAAAATATGCAAAATATTGACATTAATTCTGAGACAATTAAATTATACATTAAATCATACACACAATAAAAAAAATATTTTTGTTGAAGTAAATGTTTGGAATTTATTACAGATGTATTTTTTAGCTTAGTTATTTTCATTATACCTGTATGGTACAACCAAATGTTCTCCATACATTGACTCAAATTTTCTTTCTCGGGTCAAGCTAACAACAGTTCTAATATTTTCTATTGCTTCTGTGGCAATCTGCAATAGAAAAACAAATGTTTTAATCAAAAGCTAAGATTATGTTGCAATTCCTTATTCTAAATTAAGAAAAAGATTCTGTTGGAATACAATTTTATATTTTATACTGGTTATTAAAATCATAGACTGTTGATATAAAAATAAGCATTTCATATTTTTCTTTTTATGACAATGAGATATTCTTACAATACTCAGAATTTTCTGTTAAGACCTCTTTAACGTTCGACAAATAACTGGTGAAAAACCATTTGACAACAGTGACAGTTATGGAGAAGATACTCAAAAAGAAAAATGGCATACTAGCATTCAACTTCCAGTCCACTGAATTTGGGCTAAAATCAAAATGTCCAGGTTACTTAGGTGCCTTAGAGCCTAACTTAGATCTCAGCAGTAAATATTTGCTCTGATACCTTCTTTAAGCTTGCAGATTCTTTAAACTTTAGTCATTTGTATACACAAATGGGCCAGCGGAGATTCAGATTAGATATTGAAAAAAACATTCACTGTTGGGGTGGTCAGGCATTCAAATAGATTTCCCAGGGAGGTGGTAGAGTCACTGTCTCTGCAAGTGTTCAAGAGATGGATGTGGCATTTGGGGGTATGGTTTAGGGGCGATTATGATAGTGCTGGCTTGATGGTTGGACTTGATGATCTTGAAGGTCTCTTCCAACCTTGATGCTTCTGTGAAAAGACCCTCAAGGCTTTAATGCATTTTGTTAAAATATACATTTCATGCAATTTTAGTTTAATAAAGACCGTGATGTACGGTTTTTTTAGTAACCTAAGTTCAGCAACTCTTTGCAGAAAGCAGATTTTCCAGGTGGAACACTATTTTTACTGAAAAAACTCCAATATTTTTAAAAAATGAAAATTGAATAAATTGCCTGTAGTCCAGTGCTTTCTTAGGTAGCCTTAAGAAGGGAAACTCACATTACCATGAAAAGAAAATATTTTTTTAAGTTTTGAAAAAAAAATCATAGATGTTTGGAACACCTGTGCTAATTCTTCACAATATGCTACGCTAAGAAAGTCTTTAGTGTCTATTCCAAGAATTGTCAACTTCCTGTCATATTTTACTAAAAAACAACATGAAATAAATGCTCATCCCTTAGAGAGAAGCAGAAGAAATGTACCCAGTTGAAAGGAAAGGAACAGAATTGCATGTCCTTAGATAAATTATTTTGTTTTCAGCAACTTTTAAAAACAGTACAACATAGGAAGAGATATTAGAAAAGTTTTACCTTGAAGAAAGCAGTATCTGGAAAGTGATGAAATAGTTGTTCCCAAAAGGATTTTTGGAATGAAGGACATTAAATGCCTTCATTTAATTTGTTAAACAAAAGTCTAGCCTTCTTGCTTTTCAGTTCTCATCTTTCTCTTCCACTCCAGAAACAAAGGAATGGCAAACAGAAACCAGTGGATATATACGTATTATCACCGCAAACATTAATAAGACGAAGGAGGGGAGAGAAAAAAAAGAGCAGTGTAATAAACATAAGACAGATGACATGCCAAAGAGGGATGACAGAAAAAAAATAAAGACTGTCAAAATGAAGATGGTTGCAAACTAAGGAAATCAAAGATGAATAGGAAAGGAATGAGAAGAGAACATGCCTGAATATTCTGAGATTTATCAGCTACAAAAATATTAATAGGTTAATAACATAAGCCTTTGATTATTATTGAAGAGGTGTGATGCTATGTAGGTCTACTAGCATAACTGGCTGTCTTTGGAACTTATCATGAAATGTTCTGTATTTGGAAGTAATACATCCATTAAAAATGCTTTGGTAAATATGACTGTATACATTATACAGAAATAGATTAATTTCTCTAGACCCACCTTTCCTGCAGCTTCCAGCTCTCGTTTATCTTTCTTAGCGTGTCCAGCCAACATCTTCATTTCAATCATTCCTGCCACTGCAATGATGGGCACAACAGCTAAAAGTAGCAGGGTCAGCTGCCAGCCATAAACTAATGATATAATAATTCCAGTCCCCAGGTTGGCTATGTTTTGGGCAATTAATGCTAGTCTGACACCAGTTGCCTGGAGAAAGAAAAAAGGCATCTATTACTAACATAACTCCATTTTAAATAAGGAAAGCATTTTCACCAAGAAAATTCCTGATTCTCAAAACACTGCTTAGAAAGTCTTAACTCAGTTTTGCTATTTTTCAAAATGGGATTTTCTTAAATGCTTTTGTAAAATTATCTAGATCATATTTATTTCTTCTTTCCCCATATTCTGATTACTTAAATTTACTCTGCAGTTTCTAAATTCTGCTCTTGAAACTGAACAACCTTTATCCTCATCACATACTCCCTTTTACATCTAAACATTAAAATCTGTCATATTTTGTAGATCATAGAGCTAGCTTTACAAGTCATCACACAGAGCCTAATGAAGAAGAAAATTAAACATTTAGCTTTTCCTATGGAAATAAAGCCAAAGATACTTCAAAACTCTTCAGAAAAAAAACCAGCACATAACTTCATGTAGCAGTAAAAGTTTACTTAAGCATACACAAGTAATTACATTCAGTGTAGTTTAGCTTGATATTACAGACCCCTGAAAGTACACAATTTACTTTTAAGAATCTCCAAAAAGTAACAGAGAAAAGGAAGTTTATTGCTCACACTTCTTTTTTTTTTAAATAAGAAATCTGTACAATCAGAAAAATAGCAGGAGATCATATACTGAATAAATTTAGTTGCACGTCTTTAGGTGAATAAGACCTCTTTTAAAAGACTTCTTAAATAAGAGAGTCCCAATAAATTTGTTTAATAAGGAAGATCACAATACAGCACAATAGTAAACTTTAGAAAAAATTTATTTGGAAATTAGTCTGTAAGCATATATTATCGTAATTGTCATAAAGTGCATCAGTGCATTCTCTACCAGCTATTGTTTCACAGTAAATTTTAGTTGCCAAAATCAAGACTGTTATCCAACCAGTCAAACCCAAGCTGCAACTTCACTATATACTAAACCAAACATGAAAAATTCCAAACCAAAATTTTACTTACTCCTTTCACTTGGGAGGCATCATTAGCAAGTCTTGTAGTTAATGCTCCAGTGCTGTTTTTAGGATTATCAAACCAGCCCATATCCTATAATAAGGAACATTATTTTTAAGACCAGTGTTTGGACATTTCAAATAAACTGCAAAGTAAATCTGGTATGTGGCAGTGCCTCAGTTCTTCATATTTAAGTAAGTTTAATTCTGTCATTGCACATTGAATATTTTTAGAAAAAAGTGTAATCTTGTGAATCATCCAATGTATTCATTGTCACTGCTGAGATTGAAGGAGAGCAGCTGAGAGATTCCCTGCTCTACTCACTGCTGCTCCCTCTCTGAAACTCCTTGGAGGAGAGGGCTCTTCAGTCACACTCCCTCATGATTGCAAAGCTGTTTGGGGAGGGGTTAAGTGTAAAGTATTTTCAGGTTAAAACCAAAACATTCTTTGCTTTGTTTCTTCCCATATTGAAGACACTTATTTGGAAGCCATGAGACACCAACAAACAAAATAACAAAACCCGCCAACCAAACAAAAAACCAAACTGGTCTATCTGATCAAAGTTAATTGCTGGGATCAGGTACACAGTCTGTGATTTATTCACCATGTGACCAAATATCTGATTTAAACTTTCATGTGTAATACACATTGAATGAAGTCCTGGTGATGTATTACAGGCATTTGTGATCTCAAGACTCAATTGTAAGATTGCCTTTTTGTTAGGTTTTCAGTATGGCTGATCTACAAATTGTAATTTTTTAGACTACAACAGTTTTCTGTCACACTGAAAATAGTCATGTTCACATCAGTAAAATTCTGTGTCTCCATGTAGCCTTATGTGCAAGATTTAAAACCCCATAACTACCACATTGTGTATTTCAAAATCTAGAATACTGATCATGAAATCATGCAAAAGAAGGGAAATTTAGAATTTCTTAACAACATTATGTTCTATTTATATTTTAATTCTCTGAAAGTGGTTTTACTTTTCAATATACAATCTTATTATTGCAGTAACAAACAACAATTATAGATTTGAAGGCTCTTGGATAGAGATTTCCAATAAATTAAAAAAACCCATGTCTGTACATATCACAATTTAAATCAGACATTTGAAGTCAGAGTTAAAGTGTAAGTTGCGTTGCATTTCTCTAGGGGAGAAAGGGCACCCAGAAAGCAAAGCAGGCAAATGAACAGATAATGGGATACTGCTGGTGCACATCAACTTGTCAGGCCCTTGTAACATGGCAGTAAAACTAAGTCTTTGCAAGGAGTACATAAAAAGCTCTTGTATTGATATAGGCCTCTCCCTCTAAGAATACTTTGCATAACCACATGTAACTAATCAAATTGGTTTCTAGTCTGATTTAAACTATCTCTGTATGATAGAGTCATGTAGAATACAGTTTTTTATACCAATACAATAAATTATTTTTAAAACCCTGGAAATCAAAATATTTATTATCTTTACCTGTCTAAGCATTGCTTTAAATGCCATGAATCGAAGTCTCATTGTAAGAATTTCTCCAGCTTTGCCAAATGTGAAACCCTGTTTGAGAAAAAGTACAATGCTTAGTATAATATTACACTGTTGGTGTTAATTCAATAAATATTTTAGATAAATTGCCTCTACAGTGTCAAAGCACAAAATATTGCAGTCCTGTTTGCACAAAGCAAATGAAACTACAGGTTTAATATACATAAATTCTAGGTTCACATAGGTTCACAGTACAGACACTAAAATATTATTTCTGAAAAAAATATAGAGAGCATAGCAATATTTCCCAGCACTGCTTCACCAGCGTGCTTTAAGGAGAAGGTCACTAGTCAACCCTTTGACTTCATTTGCATGAGTCACTCTAAGTCAGATTTAAACAAGCAGAATTTAGGCCATTAATTTTAAATTAAAGACTTTGTAAGGCGACCTGGGTTCATTGAAGTCAAATGCATCACTCAAATTTAAAACATTATCTGAACATTTATAAACTGAGCAAACCTATCACAGCCCTGTACTACTCAGCCTTCTGTAGTCAAGGCCTTTTTTGCTTATGCAACAAGACAAATCCATAAACAAAGCAGAAGGTTTCTGCAAGAGACTTTATGCTGCTGTCCCAAGTGCACGTTATTATTTCACTCTGTATCATTTAACAGATAAAACTATACCAACATGTTCATAAATTATAAACCAGAGTATATATGAAAATATTTTATATCATTACTGTATTTTTTTTCTTTTTAAGTGGCACTATCCTAGCAGGTAAAACTGTTAGTATTTCAGCAGGCGGAACTGAATATCAGTGTGATGAGTGTTACCTGACAAACTGGGCCTGGGAGTCTTTGGGGACTCCCATAGGAGAAATATGGGATGTTACTTTGGATGAGGAAAGGGTTAGGGAAGTAAAAATCTGGAGAACTAAGGCAGGAGATTGATAGATTTCCAATTACTAACAGATTCAAACAGGAAGGGTTGAGGGTGAGAGGGGGGTGGTAGAATTTAAAGGCTGGAGGGGTTGCCTGTTAGTTGGCAATGGAAAAAGAGCATGAAAATCCAGAGTTTCATCGCCGAGAACTATTTGACTGATGAACAAGAGGGGAAGTTCTGAAGTTAAGAGGTCTGAATAGGTTTGAAAGCCTCTTACACACAAGAAGCTCTAGGTCAAAAAAGTTTCAGCACAAGACATATCTAGACCCATAACTACAGTTTCTGGTTTGAGTTGGAGACATGTATTATAAAGATGCAAATTTTTAGTATATTTCAGGTCTGGTTTCTAAAACATGATGAACAATTATAATTACATTAAGTTAATAAAACGTACCTGAAAAAAGAAAGTAAAAAAGGAAATGATTCCAAGTACTAAAAATAGCAGTGAATATAAGTTGCTCTTTTCTCTTAAGATGTTCTTCTCAGTTTCTGAAAAAATCTATAAAATAAAATTTTACACAACATTTTTAAAAAATTAACTAACAATCTAAAATACTCTCATGTTTCTCAATAACTATTTTTGGTAGTCAATTGCATTCATATAAAATTTGACCATATGTTACATAATATTTGAGGTATAACAAGCATATTTCAGGTTGTAGGAAGATTTTTAGGTTTTTGTAAATTTCATACATAAATTTTTCAGATTTTTAAAAGAGTGCTTCAACCACTCTTCAGCGTCATTATGCAGTGATTGTTTTAAACCCTATTTTATCAGAAATAAATTTTGTGGGCTTATAGTTTTTTGCATATTTTACTCCAACTTACCCCTATAATTTCGGAAAATATGATTGAAAATGCAGGTTGTAAAGCTCCATTGATAATTGCACACAAGGTTCCAGCTACAAAGTATGGCCATTCAGTTTTGTTCAACTTCATGATTTTCAGAAATGAAGCTGGAGGTAATTCTTCAGCCTTAAAAACATGAATTCTGTTAGGATAAACAGGAATGTATTTGGAGAAATATGAAGAAAAGGAGAGATTAATAATCAGTTTTCTATTCCCAGAATCTATTCAGGGGAAGCACAAATGTATAGTTTTTAATAACATAAATAAATGATTGTACATTTTAAAAATTATTCTAACTCAAGGAAGGAAGAGCTGTACACTTTATCTACAGCTCTTGTCATTTTGTATTAGTTTATCCATATAACTTTTGTTGGTGAATACTTTGGTATTGGTCACTGATGACTGAACTACTCATTCTGGGCATATTGCTGTGTGTAATCCATGGCTTGAATAATTAAAGTAAATGTTTATTAAGCAATTTATAACAGCAAAGTAATTGCTGTAAATATGAATGCAATCATTTTTGGAGGGGTTTTTTCCAAGTTTTGTTGTAAGAGTTGCTATGTTGGGCCAAATATTCTGTTTCTTATCCAAAAAGGAATGTTTAACCTCTATAGACTATGTTGGTATGGTATGTAAATATATGTAAGTATATTTCTTTTAAAGGAAATTTATTTTCAACAATAAACTCATCATCTTTGTTACAGATTTTTAAATTACCATTTTATTTGCATTATCATTTGTGTTGAGAATAAAAAAGCAAGTTACTAATATTATCAGCCAAAGGCTATTAAGAATTTTAAAATTCTCATGTTTTCTTCATCCCTATGAAGAAAGGGATGAAGAAGGGAAAGCCTCTTTCTCCTCATACCTTTCTTGAGCAGGAGAATGAATTTAACATGCTTTGTTTAAAGGAATCAAGTTCACTAACAGCTCTGCAGAGATACTTACAGGTGAAGTTTTCTCCTCATCAGGACCATTATTTTGCTCTCCTGGCTTTTTCATGCTTCTCCGAGTTGATCGTCTTCTCAATCCTGTTGTTAAGGATTCTTCAAATTCTGGTTCAGATTCACTGTTTTTGGCACTATGTGCATTCTCATCATTTTCTGATGGTGGAACTTCCGCTTCTATTGCCTAAAAGTGGGAAGAACATGATGCTAAGATTAAATATGCATATATTACTTTAAAATTTCAAAATTATGAGGTAATCAAAGTAAAATTAACTTTTTTTCAGTTGAAAGAGATACAGGGAAAAAGCATATAATGCTTTAAGGAGATAAGAAAATCTGTATGATATTTAATAGCGCTCTCTCTTCAGAGCTTTATTCATATATGAGTTTTGCCCCTCTCATGATAATTCTTATAGTAAGTGGAGGACGGGGGACTGACAGTAGCTGCTCTTTTATTAATGAATTAAACTAAAAAAGTTTTAAATTGAGGGTAAACCCTTTGCACTCTTCTTGGGTTCTTTTAGAATGATTTCTTGGGGGATATACAGTTTATTCATGAAGTGATAAAACATTACTGCCTTTACGCAGAATACACTTAATTCTTGACTTTAAATGGAATAAGGAAGTTCAGCATGAAACTGAGTCAAAAAGAGATTTTGACTGAAAAATTAGAGCAGCCTGGAAAAGAGCCTTACCCACGGTGGTACTTTCGCCAGTGCCTTTAACAGAATAAATGTCTACCCAGCCCTGAGGTATTTGATAGCAATAGGATTCAAAATTGCCTTCAACTTGTGTTTCTTTTTTTCCAGAATTTTTTATTTTTTACTGCTTTTTGCACTACTAATAAAATATCTTTTTTTACTTGCTTTCCATTTTTAATTTTCTTTTTTCATTGTTTTTCATTGTTTTTCGTTTTCTGTTCTAAATTTTGTATTTCTTCATTTTTCCCATAATCACATTTGCTCAGATACAAAGTTACTTTGAATCTAAGGAAACTAAATGCATTCTCATATTCTATGAAGAAATATTTTAACTGGTCTGGTTAACCTCTTCAGTCTGCCATACTGAGATGGCAGTTTCAGTTTCTTTAATGGACAAAGTGGTTATGCAGTCAAACAAAGGTTACAGTGAAAATCTGCTATAACCTAATGGTCACCAGGGACATTGGGATGTAAGTATCAAAGTATTTTGTCTTCATTTAATAACTAATACATTTCTGAAATTTATTATCATTTGCAATCTCTTTTTTTCTGTCTATATAAATTAAAAACATATTTTTGCTCTCAGCATAGCTGGATTTTTTTTCTTCTATTCCTACACATTTTTTTTTTAGAAAGAAATTCAGTATGAAGGATTATAACTAAACAGCTTAAAATATGCATGCTCTATTCCACCAGTGTCAGCTACGGTATTTTACCTTTTATCAGACTAAGAACAAGCAATGGAATAGCAAACTACTGTAGTAATCTGTTCTACATTAACTGCACAAAAGGAAAACATAAAATAATCTTTTAAGTCTAAATATTTAGAGGACTGAAAATGTACTATCCTGGGTTTAAACAGCTCTTGTACCAAAACTAGTGGTCTCTCTCAAATTGCTACTCTCCTTTCAAAGCACATGGGTTTTTGCCGCTAAGAAAATATGCTGCAGAATTTCTCATACTTCTGATATAATGACAATGGATGCGCAAAAAAAAAAAGAAAATGAGGCAACATCTACAGAAAAAGTACCTGCATGTTAACGAGTTTGTGGTAGATTCCCTTTCTCTCAAGCAATTTAGCATGATTCCCTTGCTCTGTGATAACTCCACCATCGAACACAGCTATCAGATCTGCATTGCGGACTGTTGACAGTCGATGAGCTACTACAACTGTGGTGCGTCCTTCCCTTGCCTGAAAACAGCAATATTTAATGTGAGTATTTATAAGTAAATGCAAATAGTGTTCATCTTCACAGCAGAGTTGAATAAGACCTAAAAGAAACATTTTAAAGGTTCACAGAAAAATACAACCTTCAAAAAAAAATTTTTAAAACGTATTTCAATGAGTACCTTAAATCAGAAATATAATCTAAAGCTCCAAATTTAATATTAGAGACCATCTTTCACTGTGGCACATAAATACATCAAATTTTGATCACAACTATCTAAACAAAAATCTCCACATATAAAATTTTAGAATGTTAAAAACCCTAAAATTTTTTAAATGCTATATTTTTTTATATTTAGGCCCATAGTTGCCCACTTAAACCTTAAAATCCATGGAGAATTTATACTCAGAAATATTAGAAAATATTCCACACTCTTTAAAAAACCCAGTGTTTTAAGTTCTAAGTTATTGCTAACTCCAGTGACAACAATAAAAATAAAATTCTCTGCAATTTCATGTGAATTGTATTTCAACTAAGTACTTTTCTTAGGATATTTATAAGCATATTATGCTTAATGTTTCAAACGTCACAGCTTGTCACTTTAATTATGAGGCTGTTTTAAAGTGATTAAGCAAATTGTAGTTTAAATAATCAGAGTAATGACTCCAAGCAGTGGAATTCTGTTGGAACCTGGATGGAGTTCATCTTCAGTGATGACCCTCAAGAGTCCATCCTGGGACCCATGTTTTTTAATGTCTTCATCACTGATACAGATAAATGGGATTGAGTGCATACTCAGCAAGTTCACAGGTGACATCAAGCTGAGTGGTGCAGTTTATCCACTTGAGGGAAGGGACAGCATTCAGAAGGTCTCTGACAGGCCTGAGGAGTGGGCCCAGGAGAACCTCATGAAGATCAACAAGGACAGGTGACCGACAACACTATGAATGGCAGTAAGACAGATAATGGAAGAGGATGGTATTTACACCTAGAAAATGTTGATTTAAGCTTAATAATGCAGAAAATGAGATTCCATCTTCTAATTTGAAATAAGATTTCTCTCTGTAATATCTGCAGGAACTCAAAAATTCTCTGTACAAAGAATATGTGCCAAATCAAAGTTTATGTTTTATATTTTTATGGGTCTCTATTTTCAACAAAAATCCAAGAAAGAAGTAAATATTAGGCTCCTGCTTCATTTTAAAACACTACTGACCTTGTCCAGTGCTGCCTGTACAACTGATTCACTCTCAGTATCCAAAGCTGATGTTGCCTCGTCAAGCAGAAGAATTTTAGGATTGCGAACCAGAGCTCGGGCAATTGCTATTCTTTGCTTCTGGCCTCCACTCAGCTGTGCCCCTCTTTCTCCAACCACAGTTTCAAACTTCTACAAGACAAACACATGTATTGAAAACACTCAGTGGCACAGTCCTTCCACTAAAGAAAGATGTCAGTAATGCCAGTAACATCTTCTCCTTCCCCTACAGGAATAAACACCTACTTGTATAAACCTGACTAAGCATTTGTGTTCCTGGAGTTCTAGCAGTTCTTCAAATGATTGACAAATCATTGCCTGAAGATAAAAAATTACATTATTCTCAAAAGATATGAGGAAGCTCTGCATAGCTCTGCATATTCATAGTCCAGGGATAGCTTCCTCTCTTAACAAGCATTCCTTCTGAGGAACTATTTAGCACAAGAAAGTTTAGAAGAAATTATTTCAGCAGGAGAGCTGATCTGCTTACATTGGGCAGCTTCATGATGAAGTCATAAGCATTTGCTTCCTTGGTGGCTTTTTCAATCTCTTCCATGGTGACATCCTCACGGCCATAACGAATATTTTCTGCAATAGTAGTGGCAAAGAGCACAGGCTCCTGATTTACCACGCCAATAACCTCCCGCAGATACCTTACGTTTAAAGTCCTAATATCCTGCCCATCAATGGTAACCTAAACAAAAGAGAGCAGACAAAAACTGTTTACTAAGTGTTTTGATCAAGGAAGCTCTCTCTCCATGCTGGTATGTGCCATTTTAGGGGAGGCTTTACCATGTCATTAGAACACTGACAAGGGCAGTGAGGTCAGAACTAGGCTTTCAACAAGTGTGACATGCAGAGCAGTCAGCTCACTTGAGGTATCTTACCATGCCTTCCTTGGGATCATAAAATCTCTGGATGAGCTGAACAGTTGTACTTTTCCCACAGCCACTGCCACCAACCAGGGCCACTGTCTGGCCAGAATTAATCTTGAGATTCAAGCCCTTCAGTATCTGTCCATATAAGAAGTTTGGTCAAAAACATAACAGTATTTAGAAATGTCAAGGTAAATTTGAAAGACTACAATAAAATAACCTTCATATTTCAGCAGAATATGGTAAAAATAAAATTTATAAACATGTGGGTTTAAATTTTGGATAACTGATGACTTCAGCTGAATTTTCCTTATAATTACATCACAATTGGTTCAGTATCAATGTATTATACAACACACTTCACAGTTACCTGTCTCATGAACCAGTTCATATGACAAAATAATAATAATACTACTACCCATAACTAAATAGAAACAGTATGAGGCAATATTTCTGCATTATGTTGCATCACCTTTTTCTTTAATGCACCATGCAAACTACAGGGAAGCTATGTAAAAGTAATGGTTAAAAGCTGAATGTATTCCCTTTCTGCTTATCAAAAGTAAGAAAGATCACTTTATCCAGGTCAATGATTTTCCTCTAAGGTAAGCAAGGAAATAGTTACATAGTGCAAGGACACTGTCCACAGAAATATTTTCAGGAATCATTCATACGTCATCTATCGTCACTGCAGTAAGACTCTGAATACATGACAGTGCTTTAAAAAGGGAACTTATTCTCTGTCTAGACAAATACAGATTCTGATCTCTATTCCATATACAGCAAGTCCTTTCTGGATCTGCTTTCTTTAACTGGTTCAGACACAGTCATAACAGAGCTGCATTGCAATTATTTTAAAACTCACTATCTCATTATTATTACTATACACAAACACTTGAGTTAGGATTGCAAATTTAGATTCTGATAGAAATACCTATTTATGGTTTTTTGCATAACCACACTTACTAAACCTTTAGACAACAAAATTATTCAGGAAACTTAACATATTTAGCTAAGGTGGAAATAAATCTAGCTAAAATCACTGTGATGACAAGGTAGTTTTATATATATTAGAGAATCAACCTGAAATTGTTATATTTTCAACAAAACTTAATTTATGTGATTTTTAAAGAATTTTTTTTCCAACACATGATCCACATGTTCAACTGTAATATATATAAAGTTTAATTTACAGTACCTCAACATCTGGTCTGGATGGATAATTGAAGTAAACATTTTTGAATTCCAAGTTCCCTTTTATGTGGTCTGGTTTGTAACCCGTCTCTGAATAGCTGTCAATTTGAGGTTCCTGTACAAAATAAAATACAAAAAAAACAACAAAAAAACCCCCAACATTGTTTTCATAAAGAAGTTATTGAGTGCACTATTATTCTGCAGAAATATTAAATGTGTTTTTTAAGTAATTTAGGTGAGATTTCTGAAAGATCTAAATTGCATAATGATTTGCTCCCTCACTTGCTACATTGATGATATGCTCATTCAAGAATACTTTTATATTATAAGCTTTTGTGTGAATTTAGTTCGTCTTTAAAAAGAAGGGTCTCTTACCTTCAAAAGAAGTTTTGAAATGATAGTGAGGGCAAAGATACTCACATTGTCTATTATATTAAAGATCGTATAGGCAGCTCCTCTTGCACTAGCAAACGCCTCTATGCTTGGAGCAGTCTGTCCAATGCTGAAAGCTCCAATCAATACAGAGAAAAAGACCTGAAAGAAATGTTTACAGAGGCATATATTCATTCTTATTTAAGTGGAAATTTTTATTTATTTATTTACATTAGGTTTTTTTGGGTAAGGAGGTTCCATGTCTGTTAACAGAAGTTTAAGGAATCTAGGATTAAAGCAGAACTGAAAAGGTCTCTCTTTAACAGAGAAAAACTTTTAGAAAAGGGCTTTTTAAGGTTCAACTGAGAACTGAGCTACTGTAAAACATTAATTTTGCAAACATATTGAGGAAAAGTGAAAAAGTGACTCAGACTTGTAAAATCTATGACAAAAAATTTAGAATTGAACTTGATGTCTCAGGATTTATTGTACTAATTCATTCTTTGGCCAAAGACCAGAAAGTGTATTACATATCTTCCAACAGAACAACGACAGATTTGCAAAACTCTATCATTCTGCTTTCAAAGTGACAGTGAAATAGAAGTTCAGAAACCCAAGTTTTCCATCACAAAGTAATAAAGGATCCTCTGCTTCAATGAAAGAGTGAGTGCAAGCAAACAAGAAAAACAGAAATAGAAAAAAATTAACAATTTTCTCAGAATAGCAGAGTTTATTGCTTTCAGTTAGTATCAAAACAAAAGCAATTAAACCACACTGCTCAGAGATCGTAACAGCCATAGTAGTAAGAGCAAAGTCCGTCACACCCATCATCCTGAACAGGGGTTATTCACAGATTTTACACATGATAATGCATCATCCATGTTATAAAAACATCATTAGGTGAACTACAACATAGACAATTTGCAATAGAATTTGCAAATACTTTGGACAGAATAAATTACACACAAGGTCATGAACTTCACTGAGAGGTTCCATATGGCAACCTGCACAAAAGGTTCAAATGAGCCAAAAACACGTATCACAGACATTTTTCACAAACTTCAGTGACTCATAAACAGAACAGGTAGTTTAAAAAATATTTCTATGCATATGGTCACCTGGCTGGGTGTCATCATGGTTAACAAAGTTATTCTTCTTAACCTTTTATATTTCATATTTCATACAAAATTAGAGTGGTTTCCACATCAAGAGAAGAATTTAAGTTATGATTTAACTGTTATGGTTTTCTTCCTTTGGTTAGATGGTGACATATTTCCTAGTCACAAGTATATTTTTATCCCCCTCAATTTCTAAAAATACTGAGAAGTGATTCCAAGTTCTCATGGTGCAAAACATAAGAAAAACATTACGAAAATTATCTGCTGAGACCACACAACAGCTAAAAAAAAGGTATTTGTTTCTGCATCCTGAAAATATATTCAGCCCTCTGAAAGCAAATAGCAACTAGAAAGAGTATTGTACTTCAGTTTTTGATTGAACTGTTTCTGTATCAGTCTGATCTTATGAAAATCAGAAAATACATAGGAACAGTTGAAAATAATATATGTTTTATTCGGGTTAATTCAGATTTTGAAATCCTATAGAAACAACATGTAGGCTTTTGTGGTGAGAATCTTTTTGTTAAGAAGGGATGCTACTTTACCAGTTTTGGGACATAATTCTCATTAAAGTCAAATAAGTTCCCATTACACACTTTAATGTTTGTCCTTTATTATTTCTCACTGTTACTGAGAATTTACTCATTAATACTTACTGTAAGAACTTTGCCAATAGTGTAATCATCAGATAAGATCAAAGTAGTTCCATACCAGAATGCCAGTGCATATGATGCATATATCAGTAAGAAAGCAGCGCCCATAGAAATATTAGCTGTAATAGCCTTTCTTATTCCAATCCGTTTAGCATCTTCTAAATTTTTATGGTATCTGGAAGAAAGATAGAAGTTCAAAACAGACTCATACCTGTACCACAGCATACAGCACCAAAACCTCTGTGGATGAATTAGAAACAGAATGTTCACAAAGTACAGCAGTTAGATACATAAAATATCTAATCCTAAAACTGCACAAAGGTAAGCCTGGCAGTCAGACACGGAGTTTCTAAGGTGACCCTTAAAAAGTCCAACATTTGTCAACCTGGTATATAGAAATAAAAGGGCATTTCATGTCAGGGACTGGCATTTAAGTTCCTTAAATAACCTGCAGTTCAGTGAACTTTGATTGTGAACCACTCAAGATAAAAGGTTAAAATATATCACAAGATCTATGTTTTACAGTCTAGTGGAAATAGAGATACTGTTCATTAGCATCTTCACAACTACTGAGTAATCAGATTACCAAGGATATCATCATCTCTTCCCAGAGCAGGGCCTTCCTTTGTCTAAAGCTCTCACTGTGTGATGTGTGAAGTAGTTTGAACACCTTTTAATGCAGATACAATATACCAAGTCTAGAAAAATAACTGATTGTCTTTCTACATGTAGCAAACCTTGTAACAGCCCCTAACACAATCTCCCATTATCTAAAAATGCAGAAAGCACAAGACTTTCAACAGAAAACACACAAGAAAATTTTAAACCATTTGAAGTGAGAATTTTAAAATCTGCTGATGAAAGCAAATATTGCTCTTACCTTTTAATTTCTTTCTCCTGTCCTCCAAAAGCTATTACAGTACGGATTGCTGCCAGAACTTCTTCTGCAACAGCACCTGCTTTTGCATATGCAGCTTGTTCTTTGTCAGTGAAAGCAGAGAGAACCTAATACAGAATCAAATATTTTGACTTAGGAAAACCGAATCAGTTCAAACACTTCATAAGGGCTTTTATTACAGTTAGTTTCTTTTTATTATTAGGCATGGGTGCCCAATGTCCAATATCCAAATTCTCAAGTATACTGTGAATTCAATCAAATAATTCCACATTACACATTGTAAACAACTAGATGCTGGATTTTCCACTCTGCTTTCACCCAGTGCAAGAGATAAGATGACTAGTCATAGTGAGCTGGTGTGGTTCTCCCCAGGCAGATTTCCTTAGCTCATTCTCATCTCTGGCTACCTTAGCCAGAGGGCCATATATCTTAGTCTGTGAAGACATGGCCAGTCTGTGAAGACTCAGCCAGAAGACACACATGGCACACGTGTCTCTAATCCTACCTATTCTGCAATATATTCACTCAAGACAGAAAGCTTTCATGATCTTTGAAATGTAAGGGAAATGAAATACCGTAAGAATCTGAAGACATTCAAACTACAAAGATAAGTCACTCTAATCCCTTGGTAATTTGGTCCTTCTCTCATCTAGGTCTGTATAGAATTTCTTAGCAAGGCTGTTAACAACTATGAAAAAAACTCTGTGTCTGAGACAAAGGTTTTTTCTAATTTATTCTCTTATTTTCCAGGAGATGCAATTATTCCTTTCAAAAGAAGAAGTACTTACACAGATGTAGCTAAACAGTTACAGGTCTGGATTCTACAAATACATCTTGCTTCCTTTTCTGTATGTGCTATATTAGCAGAAACAGCTTCAAATCAAACAAGTCTGTCCAATCTATGGGAATTATAATTTTCAAACTACATAGAATAATTGAATTATAAAATGACCTTGAAAGAGACCTTAAAGATATCTAGTTCTAACTGCTCTGCCATGGGCAGGGACACCTTCCACTAGACCAGGTTGCTCAGAGCCGCATCTGACCTGGCCTTGAATGTGAGTGTACTGATATACGGTTCATCAAAGAGTTTATGTACATAAGTGTTATCTAAAGCTATAACCACTCTAAGCAACACATTCTAACACTAAGAATTACATTATCTGTAATTTCATTATCTTCACTAAGAATTTTATTATCTGTCATAAATATAAAACCTGACACTGCACCTATGTTAACCTACCTTTGCCCAGAGGGCTGCTGAAAGTCCCAGGACAGGACTAACTGCTAGTATGACAAGGGTTAATTTCCATCCTCTTATGAGACCAACAATAAATCCTGTTACAAATGTTGTTAGTGCTTGAACAAGCAATCCAATCTTGTCACCTATTCCTTCATTAATCTTGGAGACATCACTGAAAAACAAATTACATACAGAGAGGAAGAAAAATGCAGAAAGCCCAAGAAAGGTTTCCAGTTTTGTTACATGGGCATCCGTGTGGAAGACAATCTTTATTATTCAATTATTTGTCCCAACAATAGTTTTCTTCAAGGTAAAGCACTACGTAGTGTGGCCAAGGAAAATTTCATATTTTTGTGAAACTGTAATACTATAAACCTGCTTTTGTCTGAAAAAATTGAAAGTCTTTCTGTAGCGCAAAACTACTCTCACTTTCTTAATTCCAGTTTTTTGATCTGTTTGGTACTTGTGGGCTATTTGGAAATAAAAGATAAAGGCTTTCATGTAGGCAAGTTATGCAGTTAAAGCTGTTCACACTGCTGGGCTGAGTCGGCACCTTTTTCAGTCCTCAGTGTGCCCAGAAATGAACTGTTTTCTCTTCATGGGAGTAATACCATAGGCTGGGCTTTAGTCATCCTCGGAGTTCAAGGGAACTTAACAAAATATTTTTCTGACATCTTTGTGACAGTCCTGTATCAGAAGTATTAGAAATTCAGTCACTGAGACTCTCCACTGACAGGAGCCAGAGAGCGGATCAAGCTGACAGTTGTGTGGATCTTTTAGCCTTAGTTCAGTGAAAGCCCTGGGACAGATAAAGACTCAAGGCAAGAACAAGTAGCACAGACGAAACAAAGCCCAAGGCAAGAACAAGAGGCAAACATGGGATGAACAGGACACCATGACCCAAGCCTCTGGCACAAAAGGATGATTAGTCAGGACACTGCCGTCTCAAGAGCGAATCTACAAGGACTTGATAGTGTTGCTATGGGAATAGGTGCACGGGGGTTTTGAGCCTACAGATTTGCCTGAGAGAACTAAACTATAAAATGCTGCTAACTTGTACAGTAAACTGGCTTTTGCATGCTAACACCCAGCGGAGTCTGTGCCTCTTCAACCTTTGCACTCCATGAGAAGATTTGAAGACTTAGTTTTACAGAGAAATAATTTAATTTAAAAATAAAAATTTGTAAGTCCTGCAAGCTTAACAAGATAAAGTAACATTGGGAAAGGTATAGTGTACTTACTCTAGAAGACGAGTGTTAAGTTCTCCAACATCATTTACATCAAACCATCCAATTTCCTGTCTCATAATTGCATGAAAAAATTTTTCTCTAATTTTTTTTATTTGCCGACCTGCTGCTAAGGTCCAAAATGAAGTTTGCACATAAGCAGCAAGAAGAACACCAGCTGCTATTCCAGAATAGTAGTATGCATATCTGTGAGAAAAAAAAAGGGCAGGATTCTCTGAAATTGGTTTGATTACCTTGCTGGTCTGAATTTAGCATGTTGCTTACTTTTTCTGTTTGACCTGAATTAGGGATTATATGCTTATACTAAAATTTACATTTCACCATAAAGCTTGCTGAGTTTTCCATGAATAGCACTTAACATCAGAATTACCTTTTTTTTTTCAATTTAGTTGGTATTTTCGCATAAGATTCTTTTAGAACTGTATTTCAGATACAATACCCTTTTTACTTAAATGTGTCACGTCCAAAAACTCCCTAGCATTTTTAACACACACACACAGACCAAATCACATATATCTATACCATACACACATTTAAATCATAAACATGCCTGTCTATATAAATACATAAATAAATAAATGGATGCAGTAAATATTTCTTGATTTGAGAATACAGCATTATTATACTTACATCTACTGCAAGCAAATTAGATCAAAAATTCTTCGGCTCTTTTATTCATAACTGCTATTTTACTTTTACATTAATTCAGCCCTGTGTTACGAGCAGGGTGTCAAATCCAAACCAGGAGTGTGTGAACCACTATATTTCTCAAACTGGAAGTAAATTTCACTCACAGCTTTAAACTGTTTAAAAAGAACTTAATCAATTTTGATTTGATGAAGAATTGACATCAGAATCAGTTATAACTGAACTTACACCAGAACTGAACCAAAAAAATGTACCTTAATGGATTCCATTTGTGAAACACAACTGAAATCAGTGATTAAATATTCATGAAGTATATTACCTGTAATTATAAGAATAATACATCTAAAAGTAAATAATTAGCAAAAAGCTTGACTCATGACCTTTTCTGAACTCTTGTGACCTTTACTCTTTTACTAAGTTATGCTTATTAATTTTATAGAACTTTAACATAAAACTTGGCAGGAGCAAATTGCAGTAATCTATGTGCAAATTCTCTGCTCTAAGAAAGAGAGAATGGCTTTACAAATTAAACTTCTCAAATTTTATTCCAGTCTTTATTGTGGCTGTAATACCATACAGTTTAGTTATGGACTTTGAAACTATGCTCATTATGAAATTTACTTAATCAAAAGTGTTTAATAAAATCAGGTTAATGCCTAACAGAATGCTGGTTAGTTGAATATTGACCTCATTCATATTCAGCTCCATTAAAACTCCACAAACAAAAAAAAAGCTTCTCAAACTAAACCCAAGAACACTGATTCTAAATTCAGCAGCAATTACTTTAGACAATTACTTTATGATGCTACATCATGTCAAAGAATTGATTTATGCTTGGACTTTGTTTCCTGACAAATTGTATCAAAAGGGACTAATATCTTTGCCAGATTCCATGCTGATGAATTATATTCTGTAAATTCACTGCTGCAACTTAGCAGAGAGTAAATGCTCATTGCATTGTAAAATAATAGTTCTTTTTCTTTTGAGAAATAGTTGGAGTTTAGGCAAACTGTTTGAGTAACAAACTCAACTAAATCCACATGTATAGTTCAGTACTTGAATACACCTGTGTGAGAACTCTGTCCTTGCAAACAGTTTCTATTATTATTTGACCTGGCAGGCGTTCCTAGAGAAAAAAGGAGTTGGTGCAAAGAGCTTCTTCTTCACACCAGTGAAAATGCTAACTAAGGCTCTGTCTAGAAACTTTGGAAAAGAACACCTATTCCTGTGCTGCTAGTAATAAATTTCTCAATAAACAATTTGTTTCTAAAGAGAAACTAGGGTTGCATTTTACTCATGCTTGTACTTTCAGAGTTAATTTGTGGTGGTTTGACCCTGGTTGGATTCCAGGTGCCCACTGAAGACACTCTATCACTTCCCTCCCTCAGCTAGACTCAGAGGAGAAAAATATAATTAAAAGCTTGTAGGTCAAGATAAGCACAGGGAGAGATGGCTCACCAATTAAGTAATGGGCAAAACAAATTCTACAATTTCATATGTAGCAGTTTTGTAGTAACTATTTTTGCAGTTCTTTTATAATAAACATGAGACAGACTTCGAAAATGTTGTGCAACTAGGTATCAGGTATTCACTAAACAAAGAACAGCATAACTTCACCCATGTACACATTATTTAGTTTGCAATTCTGCCTTCAAATTTGTTTTCAAATCACTGGGAACAAGTATATTCCACTGAAGCATTACTTGCATTCATGTCAGAGACTGACAGAAATGTTGCAGCCTTCTCCTAACCTGCTCATTTACTTTATGGTAAAGAGTTATTTGGGTATGTTTTGTTTTGGGTAAATAGTTATGGGTTTTTTAATTACAAAAATTAACGACCGAATCTAAATAAGTTTACAGTCCACTGTTACCAGAAATTATAATGCACTTTGATATAAAACAGTAAGAGTTACTACAGCAAATACCATATCTCCTCCTTCTCTTCAGAAAGGCAATTGCCTTGAAGAGCACATCAGACATTTTTCAATATCTAATGAGCAACAGAGTTCAACCTGAAGAAAAGAATCTGAAGTGGTACAAGAAACCCATAAACTTTAGACATCCTGCATAAACCAGATGTACGGACAATGGTTAATAAAGCCCCTTAACAAAACACATCTACTAGCAGCTTACATTTCTCCTTATTTGATCTTTTCTTTATGGAGCTTTGTAGCAGAAGCACCTACTGGCTATTGTCTTCTGCTGTTTCCAGCTCTAGAATGCTAGATTTAAGGTAGCATATAAGCTAAATCTGCATTTTCTACAGTCGAGATAATTTCACAGAATTGTTTAGGTTGGTAGAGACCTCTAAGATATTTGAATCCAACCATTAACTCTGCACTGCCAAGTCCATCACTAAAACATGTCCCTCAGTCCCACATCTACAAATCTTTTAAATACCTCCAGGGATGGTCACTCAACCACTTCCCTGGGGCATCCTGTTCCAGTGTTTGACAACCGTTTCCACAAAGATATTTTTTCTAACATCCGACCTCCCCTGGCACAACTTGAGGCCATTTCCTTTTGTCCTATTGCTTGTTAGTTGGGAGAAGAGACTGACCCCCATCTTGCTACAGCCTCCTTTCAGGTAGTTGTAGAGAGTGATTTAGCTGAACTTGATGCTTTGGCAGCAAAGTAGGTACTATCTGACAATCCAACTGTTTTTTGCAAGTGAATCACCATAGCTCAGGGAATCAACAGATGATAATCAATATAATTTTTTATCATAACAATTGCTCCGTATAAATTCAGAGGAAGAGAAGAAAGAAGGAAGGCAATGCAAATTTCACTGGGATACAGATCACCCCTGAAATGGGGGTGGGTCGGGTGAGAGCATGGGAAATTGTTGGGAATGGCTGGGAATGTTCAAAAATCTTCCCAGGGCCTCAAATAATTTCACGTGCCAATCTTTAGTTACATACATTATTCAATCATTGTTTTTATGTTGTTTAAAGTGTGCAAAACATCCTCAAGAGAAAAATGGCTTGACTAGAAATGTGTACCCACATTAAAAAAAGAAGAGGAAATACCAATTCTTAATTACCTTGTCATATTTTCTTCTAGCTTGTCAAGCATATTCAAAGTGAAATTCATTGAAATGTTTCCTTAGAAAGGAAGAGAAGAGTAAATACTTGTAATAGAGAAAGATTTAACAAATTAGTTTTCCTACATGCTGTTCAGTATATCTGGAGTTGCTACATCTCCTTTTGAATCAAGTTGATTTGAAAGGAGGAAATTGTTACTAATACAGTGTCAGTCATCATTCCACTGACTACAAAACTACATCACTGTAATTTGAGATTAAAAAGTCTTCCTGAGCATACACACATAGGAGAACAGAATGGCTTGGGTTGGAAGGGATGTTAAGGGGTCCATCTAGTTCCAACACCCCTACCATGAACAGGGACACCTTCCACTGGACCAGGTTGCTCAGGGCCCCATCCAAGCTGGCCTTGAACATTTCCAGGGATCAGGCATGCACAACATCTCTGGGCAATCTGTTCCAGTTTCTCATCGCTCTCACAAGGAGGAATTTCTACCTTATATCTCATCTAAATAGTCCTTCTTTCAGTTTAAAGCCATTACCCCTTATTCAATTACTACAGGCACTCTCCAGCTCTCTCATGGCCCCATTTCAGGTACTGGAAGGCTGCTATAAGGTCTCCCAGGAATCTTCTCCAGGCTGAACAGTCCCAACTTGCTCAGCCTATCCTCATAAGGGACGTGCTTCAGCCCTCTGATCATGTTCACGGCCCTCCTCTGGACTTACTCCAACAGGCATCCTTCTTATGTTGGGGGTCCCAGAGCTGAATGCAGCACTCCAGAGAGACACAGAGAGGGTAGAATCATCTCCCTCCATGTGCTGGTCACAATTCTTTTGATGCAGCTCATGATACAACTTCCTGGGCTGCAAGCCTACAGTGATGACTCACGTTGAGCTTCTTGTCAACAAACACCTTCAAATCATTCTCCTCAGGGCTGCTTTAGAACCATTTTTCTCCCATCCTGTATTTGTGCTTGGGATTACCCCAACCCACATGCAAGGACCTTGTACTTGGCCTTGTTGATCTTCATGAGGTTCTCAAAGGCTCACCTCTTCAGCCTATCAAAGGCCCTCTGGATGCATCCCTTCCCTCGAGCATGTCAACTGCACTGCACAGCTTGATGTCATTGGCAAACTTGCTGAGGGTGCACTTGATCCCACTGTTCATGTCACTGACAAAGCTGTTAAACAGTGTCAGTCCCAATACTGACCCCTGGGGAACCCACTCAATACTGGTCTCCACTTGGACAACTCTTTGAATGTGACACTCCAGCTAATTTCTTATCCACCAAGTGATCCATCCATCAAACCCACACCTCTCCTCTCAATTTAGTGAAAAAGATGTCAACTGGGGCAGTGTCAAATGCTTTGCAGATAGTCCAGGTAGATGATGTCCAAGCTCTTCCCTTATGCACCAAATTTGTAACACTGTTGCAAAAGGCCATCAAATTTGTTAGGCATTATTTGCCCTTAATAAAGTCATGTCAGTTATCATCAATCATCTCCGTATATTCCATGTGCATTAGCATAGTTTCCAGGAGGATCTGGTTCATGATCCTGCTGGGCATAGAGGTGAGACTGACTGGCCTGTAGTTCCCTGGGTCTTCCTTTTTCCCTTTAAAAAAATGAGTTATGTTTCCCCCTTTTTCAGTCAGTGGGAACTTCACTGGACTGCCATGACATCTCAAATATGATGGACAGTGGCTTAGCAACTTCTTCTACCAGTTCCCTCAGGCCCCACAGATGCATCTCATCAGGTCTCATGGACTTGTACACCTCCAGATGCCTTAGATGTTCTCAAACCTGACTTTCTCCTACAGCAGGCAGTTCTTCAATCTCCCAGGCCCTGCCTTTCCCTTCTGTGATTTGGGCAGTGTGCCTGGAGCATTTGTGAGTGAAGACTCAGGCAAAAAAGTAATTGAGTACCTCAACCTTTTCCGTACCTCAAGTAACCAGGTCTCCCATTTCCTTCTGGAGAGGGCTCACATTTTCTCTCATCTTCCTTTGATCACTGACCTACCTATAGAAGCCTTTTTTGTTGCCCTTTACATCCCTGGCGAGATTTAATTCTTTCAGGGCTTTAGCTTTATTAACCTGATCCCTGACTGCTTGGACTGGTACTCTCTTCCTCCCAGGCTACCTTTCCTTGCTTCCACCCTCTCCAGGCTTGCTTTTTGTGTTTGAGTTTGTCCAGGAGCTCCTTGTTCATCCATGCAGGCCTCCTGGTGTTTCTGCCTGACTTCTTCTTTGTCGGAATGCATCGCTCCCGAGCTTGGAGGAGGTCATCCTTGAATATCAACCAGCTTTCTTGGGCCCCTCTTCCCTCCAAGGCTTTATCCCATGGTACTCTACCAAGCAAGTCCTTAAAGAAGCTCAAGTCTGCTCTACTGAAGTTCTAGATAGTGAGTTTTCTGTCCACCCTCCTCGCTGCCCTGAAACTCCACCATTTCATGGGTTACTGCAGCCCAGGCTGCCCTTAAGATTTACCTTCCCCACCAGCCTCTCCTTTCTAGCAAGAACAAGGTCCAGCACAGCACCTCTCCTCGCTGGGTCCTCTATTACTTGGAGAAGTGATCATCAACACAGTCCAGTAACCTCCTGGATTGTGTATGCCCGGTGGTGTTGTTCCTCCAGCAGTTATTGGTTGCAGATCCCCATGAGGACCAGGGCTTGTGAATGCAAGGCTGCTACAAATCTGTCTATAGAGGACCTCATCTGCTCGGTCTTCCTGGTCAGGCAGCCTATAGGACAGTCCCACTACAATGTCACCCCAACCATAGTGTATCTCTAGTCCAATGAACATGAGCTACTAATTTGCATATATTATAGCATTGTAGTTTCTGACATCAGTATCTCCTGTCAAGATGCGTGAATCTTCCTGTCTCTTTTTAAAATATGAGCCATTGTTCTTGTCATAGCAGATATATTCTTACCTGTAAAATTTTTCTGTCCAGAAGCAACAAAGCTATCAGTCATATCACCAAAAATTATCATCGCAAAAGGGAGACTGCTTCCATGGGCTACCGCCAGCAGAGTGCCTAGTATCATTAATAATTTATCTGTCCAGCTGGAGTATCGAAACTGTAAGTGAGAAGAGAAATTCATTCTAACTATTGTATTAGAATGCTAACTCAATGCTATGTCTACAAAGTCAAGAAAGTAAAGAAAAAGCTATCAATTGTTATCTCTTTAGAAATACAGTTTACAAAACAATTTAAATGTACAGGAATAAATCCTTTCTACATAAGCACTTTTATGCTATAAACTCTCAAAACCAGAGAGATGTGACATTTTAATGCGTTAATAACTGCAGCTCGGTAAGAAAGGCCATAGGAAAACAAAGCATAAGAAATGTACCCATTTTATATTTGCCATTTAAAGTTCCAATTATAAGAAGTTTTAATGGCATTATGATAATTAAGGCAATAATTGTTTTTTACTGTAAATTCATTATTATGCAAACTCTTCCTAATGTACCAACTATAAAAATGCATTGAAATCTTAAATCCTCTTGCCATTGAACTTAATAAAGTTTGAGCTCATCTATTATTCTGTACTGTAAAATACTAAGCTTACTGACGTAAATTATAATTGTATGATGTAATTATACAAGTGCAAACTGATATAGCAAAGCAAAGAAATTGGGTATTGGCCAGCATCACAGAATATAGCTTTATGTCTGTTATTTGCAGTATCATTGCTGTGTATTACACACACTAAACCTATAAAATATAAAATATTTCAGTATTTCTAAAAGAGGACCTAGGATTTACTTGATTAAATATTAAAAGATTGTCTTTTAAAAAATATACAGAAAATTTTAAAGAATCTGGAGCCTTTTACTATACAATTTTTAATTTTAATTTTCATCAGTGCCATGGAATTGCCCTTTTCTGCTGACTCAGGTGATTGAATAATGACTGATGGGGATAATTAGTGTGATTTAGTACCTGACTCTGGTAATTTAGAGGACAAGACCACACATAATTGTAGGTATATGGTCCCCCTTTTCATTGTGTCAGAAGAAATGACTGGACATGGAAATTCCTATCTTTCCCAAACAAATATCTGGTATGGGTGTGTTTAATATTTAACAAATATCTGGTATGGGTGTGATAAATTACTAAGGGAAGACTCCTAAGAATCCTAAGAATCCTCATATATACCAAGACAGCTTCTTTAGTATAACTACATCCACAAAAAGTACTGCTTTATTTCTATACTATAGCCAATATTCTGTAGTATCAAAGTATTTGGTCGAGACAGCATCATATATGCAGGACACTAACAATTGTAACCACTTTTGATTACACTTTGAAATGTGCCTATATATACATATACATACACACATATAGAGAATAAACCTTACCAGTGTAAGTGGGCTGACCATCTTAGGTTTTTCCCCTTTCTTCTGCTTCTTCTTTCCCTTGCTAAAAAAAGGTGCAGTAGTTTTAGTGAATTCAAAAATGGATCACATTTCACAGAAATACTAATTCAACATATTAATGCATTTCAATTATATTATAATTATGAAATAATTTTACGGCAAACAATTGTGAAAAATTAACATGATTTATTGAGCATTCTTGAGATGTTTGTATTTAAATCTTCAGCAATATAAGTAGCATCACCTCCTAACTTCTGTAAATTTAAGTCATGTTCTTCCCAGTTCACCCCTTCAAGGATGAAACAACACCAATGGGGTTGGTGGTTCCACTATCTGTTCAGGGAAGTTGTGAACCAAAACACTGTATAGCTCTCAAAATAGAAGAGAGGAAAACTTTTGTACATAGTGGATGCGGAATACATAAAATATTCAGGGTACATAAAATGTTGATTCACTTGCATACTAAAAATACTAAGATAATTTTTAGCAGATGACAGAAACATATCCAAGATTTCCATTCCAACATAATTTCTGTCATATTTTAGAATTATTTTTCAATAAGCTTTAGTCAATACTGTGGACACTTAGTCCTCTAAAGGGAAAAATAAATAGTCCTTTAGCATTAAATAAATGTGCCAATCAATGCTACTTTTATTCTTACAAAGTTTTCTCTTACTAGGTTTTCCTAACAAAATAAGGTAAAATAAAATTTAAAATATGAAATTCAATAAAATATAAACCAAAGTAATGGAGTTTAATAAGCTGCAATACAGAATGTTTACAATATCTAAGAACACTTACTGTTTGTCTTCAGATTCATGACCCTGGCTGGATGCAGCGATCTCATGACAATTTCCATCTGCAGTATACTTCTTTTCATCTTCAGAATGCATTTTAAATTTATTGAAAATAGTTTCCTGTAAAATAATATTTGACTGAGAAATACACAATCTTAAGCCAAGGACAGTAATCTCAACAACCATTTGTTTGAAAGAAAAATATGGATACTTATTACAATCAGTAAAGTTTTTAATATCATGTATTGCAAATGAATACTCATAATGCACAGGTATAAGCATATTGAAAAAAGTCCAGAAGTTTGGATTTCCTTACAAACATCTATATTCTGTATCTGTATCCATTTGAAAACTCTAAGTCATTCTTGTAATCTCATTTGAATGACATAAAAATAGTATTTTCTGCAATTCAGCACAGATATACAAAATAAATGAGAAATTGAATTTTTATTTAAAAGAATATGCAGTTGCTTGGATTGCTCCCAATTTTAGTTATAAGTGAATTTATAAAATACCTCTGATTTAAAAAAAAACCCCAAACTACTGACATACCGTGAAAGGTTGTTCCTGGTTTGTGTCTAGTCCTGTGAAAAATTATTCTAACATGAACAGAGTTAATATGGTTAAGGACATGCAGCATGATTGGACTTTGCTTCTCTTATGTAAGAGAGAGATAACAAATAGCTTTCTCTTGGATTTTTTCCCACTCCAATTGCCTTGTCTATTTTGGATAATACAGTGTATGCACTTTGGACTGTACCTCCGTTTTCCTAAAGGGAATAATACTAGTCCTTGAACGCATGCGTACTTCATTGTCACCTGGGAAAACAAGCCTGAATACTTTATTCTTCCACCAGAAAAAGCTCCCTGTTATAGGTACTTTGTTTTAATTATGCCCCTTTAAACTCAAAGGAATTCCTCTTTACCTTATTAGATACGTTGCTGAATGCTCGAAGTAACTGTTGCACTTAAGGATGAATCCATTCTTGAATACACAGTGAGAATGAAACCAGGTAACACCAAAGCATTGTTTTAATCTTTTGCTTCCTTTCCCATCTTCTATGTCTAATCCAGGAAATCATTACCCATCTAGCATGAAAGAAAACAGGATTTTACTATAGTGCATATAGTTTCTCATTTGAGTAGCTGCAGAACAGCAAGATGAGTTTCAAACTCGGTTTAGAAATGTTTTGGAAATAGCTCTGGTCAGCAGAAATTTGCCTAATTAGTATTCTCCTGATTTTTGAATGTATGTTCATATTCTAAAGTGTTTGAAATGGGCCATTTGTTTTATTGTGGAATGCATTGTTTTTATCAGTATCTATAGGCACTACTTCAATGAAAATAACAAATATTTTAAAGAAATATTTTAAAATAAATATTTTAAAATAAATTTATTGAACTTCTTAATACTTATTTCAATGTATGTATTAAAGTAGATATGTTCAACATTTCAAAAAGTAAAATTTATGAAAAATTGAATAAAAATACCTAGAAGACAAGTAGGTTTATACAAATTTCTCCGTAGGTCTCCTATCACTTTACTCACACAAAAATTACTTAATCTGATACATACCCAGAAGAAATTATTTTTGTTCCTTTTTGTCATGCATGCCTGTAATCTCAAAACATTGGTAAAACAGTATTTTTATAATGTTTTGAATAGAGATAGTCTTATCAGATTGAGGATTACTTTAGAAAGGGTAGTTTAGCATTGCCAGTCAAGCAGAATATGAAGGATTAATAAGTATTACCAGTTTATGAAAAGTCATTGTGATATATTTGTATAGAAGTCTATCCACAGCAGTTAATGGGAACAGTGGATTTTAACTTGTGTGCCTAAATGCTTTCCTGGACTTGACCTTAATGGACTGGTCCAATTATTTCAGTGGGAACCAAAAACACTAAAATGAGAAACTTTAAAAAAAAGTCAATCGATTTAAAAAAAAGGGAATAGTATATGCAGTTCTTTCACAACTTTTTCACCTTAAAGGGAAAATAGACAGAACTATTACATCTGTCAGAATGTTCTGTTATCTCTTTGCAATGTCTTCATGCTATTGCAGTGCAATCATGATAAGAAACGGAAATAGAAATAAAACAGATGAGCAATTTTTAACAGAGTTTCTATTGCCTGCATACAGTAATGCAAAGAAAATGAAAGACACCTGCTTTTATAACACTAGGAGCTGACGCAACTAAACTGATATTAAAAAGTGGGAAAACTGGGAAAGTACAGTATTCTACATCTACTTAGTAAGATACAATATTCTGTAATTTCTCTATAGCTTCTGTATTTTGTTCAGTCACATAGCTCCACAATTGCAGAGAATTTGAAATCAGAGAAGATCACTAAATCTTTATTCTAATCTCTTATATCTTGTTTAAAACTGATGGTGAGAATATTTAATTTCATCCTGAAGAGATTAAATCTGTAAAATAAACCAGCAACAGTAGAATCTGTGGCATCACCACTGCACATTACCTGAGTATAAAAAAAACATGTAGGTGAACATAGCAGCTGACTCACAACCAAAGATGTACAAAAACACCTGGAAACAACGTAGGTGCCAGTCAATCTAATCCAAGGAGAAATACTTTCTCATCCAAAGTCTGGTGACTGGTTTTGCCCTAAATACATTAGCAGGATTCATAAACCCAGTGTTTGAAAAATACTGTCTTCCCTCAGATCAGTTATTTGGTTAAATCAACAGTTTACCCTCAGTTTTAGCCAATCTTTGATGTCATCAAGGGGGAATTTTTAGTTCTAGAGGCTGAAGACTTGAAGCATGAAATCTTGCATAGACATTGTCTGTATCAAGTAGACATTGACTAGATGCTAAGTAAAGATGTCTTGAAAGCAGTGTCCTGATCATTCAAAAGTTCATGAAGAAAGAAAACATTTCTTTTTTTCTGCTTCTACTTACTAGTCACAAAATTTCTCACAGAAGAGGGATTTAAACAGAGATGACCATTCTATGACCTTTGAGCTATTTAAGGCTCATAAACAATTCAAAATTCCTTTCCAAACCAGTTTGTTGTACTATGATTAGAAGAAGCACAGATCTGGTGATGTGGGAACTCTTGGACAATTCAAATCCCTTGCTGCAGAAGCAAGTAAAAAATGGCTGATAAGCTTCATCCACCTGGACTGTCTGAAGCTCTGCCACATGTCCACCTCAGCCCTATCCAACAGCAGATCAGTGGAATTGTATGAAGATAATGACTACTGCAGCTCAAAGAGCTCCCTCTATTGAGTTATGGGGTAAATGTTTGAAGAGATTTACGCCAGTTCAGAGTTCTGTACAGTGACTCACCAGGTCAGGTAAGTTTGCCTCATCTAAAGCAAAGCCTGTACAAGAGAAAAACTTCTAATTTTACGTTAAAAATTGCAAGTGCTCATAAGTTTGTTACACCTATTGGCTAACTGCTTCTATGCTCCATTTCCCTTCACAGACATTGTTTAGTTGAAGATAGAACAATACCTCTTGGATATTATTATTTCTGTGAAGCTCCGCATCATCAGATATATATTCTATGTGAAAATACTTATACATATTCATAAGGTTTATTCAACCCCCTCTTTATTGAGATAGTAGCCAATTTCCCTTTGCCTGACATAGTTTTATTGTTCCTGCATTATATTCACACATCTTTTTTAGAATTTTAAGCATAAATACCTCTTACATGTTTGAAAGATGACCATAGGTCCCTTGAAATATTCTGTCAACATTAATTCTGTAGACGGAAGCACAGTTAATTCTCTTCTGTGTTATAAATGCATGGTTTGAATAATCTCTCTTGGGGACTCCAGTACAATGAGAGATTGTGTTGGTACAATAAACTAAACCTTAAATCCTCGTTTGAGTCATTGCTCTTACAGACCATTCACCAGACTTTTCAGTATAACTCTGTTACTTAAGTTGTATTTTGCATGATCATAACATAATTTCTGGACCGCAGTTAAGTTAGGTATATACAGATCATCCTGTGCTGTACTCGCCACTAATTATTTCAGACTGTCTCCATGTATTTAGTTATCTAAATTTACTTTTCCAGCCCCCTTCTTTTGTCAAAATGTCTTAATATTTTATTAACAAATTGATCATGAAACAGTTTCTAAAACCGCAAGAAAAGGCATTTGAAAAATAGGGCTCTCATGTTTTGTGGTAAGTTTCAACTGCTTATGCTTCTTAGAAAATAATTTGTGTTGAGAGAATTTCATCCCACAAATCACACATTGTATCTATGCATTTTTTTATCTCGTGCAGGCCAGTACATCACAAATTGACACATGATAGTGGATCTACTGACACAGAAACTTTAATCTAACTTTGATATCAGAGATAAAACATTCTGAAATGATGATGACGCCTCCAAAATTTTCTAAACAATATAAAAAAAAACTAACCTTTTTTTATATTCTTATCAATAAAAATCGCAAACTGTAGTGTACCCCTATTCCATATCCCTGCCTGCCCTTTCCACGTGGCTTCCCCTCCCCACTCATGTGATTCCAAGTCCCTTATCCGGGGCAGAGGGGGCGTGGAGAGAGCACCTGGCAGGGCATAGGGGCGGTACACGGGCAGTGTTAGGATAACAGGGGAACCTGAGGGAGTGGTTTGGACTAGAGATGGGGGAAGTGGAAGCCACGTGGAAAGGGCAGGCAGGGATATGGAATAGGGGTACACTACAGCAAACAAGACAAGAAACTGAAGCAAATACTTCAATATCTGCATATACTGAGGCCAAAGAAAATCACACAAACTGTTTTTTTCTTCTATTCACTTTAAAGATGGTGAGTTGGATTTTCCAATAAGCGTCAGGTAGGCAAAATGCTGGAAAGGATTGCAGGAATTCTGTAATGATTCCTCAATGACATTCAACCCTAGCATAGATCAGAACACCTGTGAAGAACCTCTGATTTATGGTACTAGGAGAACTCCTGTTCTATTTTTGCAGCCTCTTTCCTGTTCATCAGGGCTGGAAAAAAACAATACTCCGTAAAGGAATTCTGCCAACTTGGCTACCATTCTATCAATGACAATTGTCCTATATGAAGGGAATTATTATACTGTCAGAAACTGACAATTTTGTATTGCTTTAACTATGCTATATGCTCAGCTACAAGATAATGCCTATTGTAGTTGCTGGACATTTTATTTTTCCTGGACAAAGCATGAGAACAAATCAAGTTAATGTAAGCATCAAGCTTCTGTTTGTGTTTAAAAAGAAAGTCTATTCTGAAAAGCATGTTTTAAAATTACAAGACTCCATTCTTATTGTCTGTGATTTGATTTGGAGTTAAGTGTTTATTCTCATAAGGAGGACTACCACAAACTAAAGAAATGTCACTAGATTCCTACTACTAAAGTGCCAGATTTCAGCTTTACAAAGTCAGTCTTGTTCCTGAAAACATAATCATTACTTGCTGAATAGTTGCATTTAAAGTTATATTATTACTATGATTGTAACAGAAAAATGCACTTAAAGAAATATAGTACAGAACATTAGGGCTTTAAAAATGTTCAGGACTTTATTTCACACATGAGAACTGATGGGAAAAAATAAACAAAATTACTTTTTGTGCAGGGGGAAAACATTTTACCCACTTAAATCTGAATAAAAACTATATTAGTATGACATGTCCAATTTTTGTCCATGTAACTTTTCTAGGCAAGGATATGCCTGGTAACATTGTAACAGTACAAGTAATCCTTCCCTCCCTGAGTGCCTTTAATTGGACAGCCACCTTTTGCCATGCACAAAGAACCCTTTGTAAACTGACTACACACAGCTTAAAGTATTCAGCAGTTACTGATTAGTTACCATACATTTCCCTTTTTTGATAACTTGAATTAATGAAATACTAAACTGAGAGTTGCTATGTTCAGTGCCCTGGATCAAGAAACAGGAAAAGTCTTTGTTGGCCAAGAAGTCCTCAGTGAGGTGGGGTAGAGCTGATTTCTACTGCCCCTGGAATGGATCCTCATTGGGGCTGAATTGCTGTCTTCCAAATCCCTGCTTTTCCCCTAGGATTTTATTTATTTTCATGATGATGTTTCTTTCTCTTGAATCCTTAAACTGCTGCTTAACTCCATTTTAAGAGTCTTACCCCTGTCTGCAACCTTTCTTACCTTGCCGAAGCCCATTTTATCAACTTCTTTGCAGTTCTTGCTCCAAATTAAGCAGTTTCCTCAAAAGTCTGAAAGATGGTTACACTGCTGTGTCTTGGATCACAGATAGCTGAATGCCTGAGAAAGAAGGAAAGGAATTTACAAACTCAAGTCACTACATATGAAATATATAACAGCATTAATATTATATTCTATACAGAAATGAAAGCTATTGACTTATTCCCTTGTACAATACTATTCAAAGCCACATTTTATAAATACTTGCATTATATTCCATATTATTTGTGAAATGTCTAGATTATACAGGAAATTATGAGAATTAAAAACCTCTCATTCAGTTTCTTCCTAGTAATACTGATTCCAAATTTTTGTTTATTTCTACACCTACAGTTCACTGTATGTGGAAGACATATAATGTCAAAATGCCATCCTGTCCACCCTCCTTCCTTCAGATCACATCAATTATCATACATTACATTTTTGACAGGTGTTTGAATTCTGTAACTCCACAGTTAGTTTCCAAAAGCAAAGATGGAGAACTTCAGACTATCTGAACTACTTGGAGGTTTTTTGCGTATCTAACATGAATTGTCCTCAAGGTAAATTAGACCTGTTACCCCTTCCCTATCCACAACAAATAGGAAGAACTTCTTCCACTTCACTTTGTAGTACTTTCAAAATTTTAATGCTGCTTTCACAAGTGTTGTCTGTCCTCTCTCAACAAAAAAAATTCAACAAAAAACAAAACCCCAAACCAAAAAAACAAAAACAAAACAAAAAAAAACACCACCAAAAAAACCAGTTCCTATAACCCTTCTAGGCAGAATTGGTGCAATTGACGTTACTATCCTCTGGACCCAAACTGTTTCACAGCTTTCGTTTTTTTTAGTAAAGTAGTCCCAAACTGGGAGTTATTTCAATAATAGGCAAATATTTTTAATTTTTGTAAGTAATTTGACTTCCATTTTCTGTAGCAGTATGGAAGTACACTTATTTTATTTAATCTTATACACTGGACTTTGTTACTGTGGTGAAACGACCAAAAATAATCACTTCTTTCAATTCATGTCATATGACATTGACTATGGCACTGTGACCATGTTCTGCATGTTAGTCTTTAACCACAGCCAAATTGCTCTGTTCCTTTTTGATGTTTACTGTAAAACAAATGATTGTGCACTCTAAGGTAAATGTGTTTCTACAGGCAAGATATAGTGCAGACACATGTTCACAAGCTCCAAATCTTTCAAATAGCCATAACCATAGACAACAAGGGTAATGCTCCCTCATATCATTTCTGCTTCCAGAAACATCTGACACATGCCACACCTCTGCCTTACATGTCAACACCAATGATCCCCAACAACAATCCAGGGAGACTCACCAGGAAGATTCCAGTTATGATATCAAGATATGTCTGCATGTGATAATTTTGCAAGAAACAGTTCTAAAGAGATTGGAGGAAATAACTCTCTCACCATGCAGGACTTCAGCACTTCAAAAATCAGATTTCACTATTTTGTGGCCAGCTACATTGCAGCTACAGTTACTGAAAAAGCAATCACCCACAGCCATTCTAGTGACTCAGATGAGATGCTCTAATGTCTCACTAATCTACATGCATCTTCTCTTAACTCCCCATTTCCCTAATTCCATAAAGGATCTTTAATCTTAATTTCCATAAATTCATCATAAGATCATTAAAATGTATTTTGATTGCAACCAAGTTTATTGCTCTACCCCTAGATATTACCTTTGTTAAGGGAAAAACAACCTTTTTCCATACACTTCCCACTGAAACTTGAATTTATTAGACCTTTGCCTTGCAAATCCAGATTTCAGGGTGTTTTTCTTGTTTATTTCTTACTGATTTCTAACTATAAACTTTGTGTAAAACTGACATAACATATTAAACAGTAATGCAATCAATGAAATTTAAGAAGTGCTAATCATGTAAAATTCATATGAGTAATATTAGTAAATTGAGACCTTCCTGCTAAAAAACTGCAGAAAGTACCCATACAAGATATTTAACAAATCAGCAAGCCTCAGAGGTCTTCCTCAATGTTCTTCCCCTTCCCTGTGTGGACAGCACAATGACAACATGATTTCCTACTTCCCAGACAGAATGGCAGATAAAGGCTGTAGGTCAGAGCCAGAAGGACTGCCAGGTAGCTCCCCAAAAAGTTGATATTCATGGGGACCCTTGAACCACAATGCTTTAGACAGTGTTCCAGCACCACACAATGATAATGGAAGGAACAAAGTGATCTCTACTCATATTCCAACTTCCTCACCCTTTGCACTCCAGAGATCCTCCTTTCTGACTCAGCCCTGTGTCACGACCTCTGTACAGTTTACATTCTGCTTGCATGCAATGACACATGACCCTGTGTGAGTGCCTTAATACTAAATGTAATTCCTTGATTACTTTTTATAGTCAACAATAAATCATGAATGATTAACAGCTCACCCTGAGTAAGATGTTCAGAGTAGTCCGGTTTCCATTTCACTATTCACAGAGAGCAAATGAGTTCGTTAGTACGGAAAATGTTACAGGAAGCAACTCTCAGCATCTCACTTGAGCACCTAGTCAAACGGAGATACCTCCTACTGTAAAAAGAAGTCTACTCTTCTTGTATTCACTGTCTGCACCTGGCACACAAGGAATGCTGTTCCAGTAGAAATTAGAGAACCTAACACCAATATCCTAAGGATCAAAATATTCCCTGTGGGCAAGGTATGCTTATTAAATGTTACAGAGATTCCGCAATGGGAGCATCCTTTGGTGTTCTTTGAATAGTCAGAACTATGAAGCAGAACTAAATTTAGAAAACTGATCTTTTTTAAACTACCTCTGCTGAGTATCTATGGGACTCGGCATGCAAATAAAACTTTTTTATCTAACCAACAGAGGAAAAGACCTGTCAGTGGCTCCATGTCATGAGCCATTTGCAGAAGACATAAGATTTTTTGTGGTGTCTGAGGACAGATATATTGCTAAATTATCCCACATTCTAAAGAAGACAGATGATTTCTGCAGTGATCACATATGGCTGACAATCAGTTCATGAAGACATCCACTGAGTTGGAAGTTATAAGCAGGTGTGACCAGAACCAGGCCAAGTCCTATAATGAAACTGATTCCATGTTATGGTGCACATGAGAGAGAAGAAGGTATCTGCCTAGGTTATTTATGGAACACCTTGGCAACACATTAGCAAAGAAAGATGCTTATTACTGTATGTGACAGGACCAGAAGAATTTCTCACACACCAACAGGATAATCTGATGTGTATATGAAATTGTATGCTTACAAGAACAAAAATTATTGAAATATAGTACTTCATTTCGTTCTAAATATGTATGTGACAAAATCTCTCTCTAAATACTGGTGTGGTGCATTGTTCCACAGGACAGACTTACCACATACTTTCCTGATAGATTTCCACCTATATTCATATTTCATGTAAACTGAACTATTCAAGAGTGCTAGGTCTCTCAGGGAAAGCATGTGTACATGATTCCTTAAGGGCTAAAAATGAAGCTAAGTCTAACTCATCATGAGTGCGTGGTCTTTTCATGCACTGGGTGTTGGATTCTTTTATCACACTTAACTTTGTTACAGAGTTCACCTTGTTCCATTAAATCTGTCACCAGAATTGACAATTTCCTGTTTCACAAGAAGGCAGGAGAAGTCGGGCAGGCAGAATAATGCTTACCTCAAGATTTCATAGTATGATGTTCCCCATAAACATTTGTTGGGGTTTTAGGAGTTCTCCTTTTGGTTTTTGTTTTTTTTTTTCTTTTCTTCTCTCTTAAAGAATTTTCCCCAAACTAGTGTTGCCAAGAGACACTAAAGACTAGGTACTTAAGAGAGACAAGAAGACCTGGCCACAGGGAGAGGGGTCTAGCTGGCTACCCTCTTTTCCTGGGGTTTTCTCATGTAGGGCAGAGATGCCGTGAGATTTGAACTAGGAAAAAAAGGGTTGGGTGCTGCCCCTAGTTCTTTTGCTCTCTTGGGATTTGGAGGAAAGAGAAGCTGTGGTTGCTGCGGGGAGAATTCGTCACTGCTGCGGAGTTCTGCCTTCTGCTACCTTCTTTCTACCGTGAGTGGGGGCTCTGCTTGCTGGAGCAGCCGTTTCACTGGAACCCTGTTTAACACCCTACCTCACCAAAAGAGGGACCTTTTCACCGTCTGCTCCGGTGTCTCAGGGAAAACCCCGGGATCCCGGGCCCGCTTTTCCCTGCCCCGCTGGGAGCCGGGCCGCGGCTGCCCCGCCCCCGCCATTCCTTTGCCGCTGCTCCGAGCCTTCGCTGCACTGCAGCGCCGCACCCCTGCCTGCCGAGACATCCCGGGGTTCTCACTGCAGCTCTGGAGTTCGATACATCTCGCCTACCACTCGGGATTTTGTGTTCATCCCTGCTGTTCCAGCTGCTGCTCCCGAGGGTCCTGCTGGCGCACCGGGATTGGCTGCCCAGGGCTTTGTGAAGCCTTTCTCCCACCCCTTCCCTTCCCAGCCCGGCCCAGCCGCCATTGCCGCGTGCTCCCCGCGCTCGCCCCACAGCGCCCCCTGCAGGCGCGGGGGAACCATCGCACCCGCCCTGCCCAGCGGGAGCCGCCAGCGCCCCCTGCCGGCCGTGAGCGTCACTGCCCCCAAGGGGAAAGGGCCTGGGGCTGGGAAGGGGTCCCTGGGGTCTGGTCCTGTTTGGTGTTACTGACATCGCTATTGGTGTTTGTTTGCCTTGTTGTACATATATATATATATATGTTAGTAAAGAACTGTTATTTCTATCCCTCATATCTTTGCCTGGGAGCCCCTTAATTTCAAAATTATAATAATTTGGAGGGAAGGGGGTTACATTTTCCATTCCAAGGGAGGCTCCTGCCTTCCTTAGCAGACACCTGTCTTTCAAACCAAGACAACATTTTAACCCCAAGAACGGTAAAAGTTATCTTGTTTCTTGTTATGTGCCACCACTATGGTAGTCATCAAAACATCCTTTGTGCTACCACAATACTCATAGTAGTGGCTGTTCTTATAATGATAAACTAAGTAAACTGATCTCCTCCCAACAGATCACATGGATACAGATAAGGACTTAGATTGTCATGGCATATCAGATGACTCATACATACGTTAGTGTTAAACCGTCACAGGAAATAAAGGAAAAGAATAATTACATTGTTCACCTCTGAAAATGCCCTTCTTCTTTATATATATTTAGATGAATATATGGAAAAAGAGGGGTGAACAACAGAAAAGGAGAAATATGTACGTATATCTTCTATATCAGCAAAATATGAGTGGAAATAATGGCGAATGTTACCAAAACATTACCTTTGTTGTGCATCAGTTTTGATCTAGCCGATAATAAAAACACTCAGGCTTTTGTCCCTCTTTGGATCTGGGAGTATAATATGAGTCTAATGGTGTTTAAAAGTGGATTCTCAGTCTCTGATTGCTAGGCTTACCTTATAGCTTCTGCAGTGCATAATTTACTAACTTGAAGACACACCCTGAAAGCTATACTGTACAGATTTCTGAATTTCTGCACACTCAGAAAGCCCTTTCTCTTCAATACCAGTTGCCCAGAACAAAACTGTCAACTATACATACAAGGATATAAGGGAAACTCAGACCACAACTATAGTGAAAATTCAGGTAAAGTGACAACTAAATAGGCTTTTATGATCCAGTTATGCAGTTAAAAACAAAACAGTGGGAAAAAAAGAATGCACCCCACTGTTTACTCCTGCTTGGGTTGTGCTGCTCCTAAAACATGGAAGATTATTATAACAATAGCAACTGAACTGACTGCAGAGCAAGCAAGAGTATTTGCTTTAAATTTGAGGCCACTGAATTCAGCAACTTTTAAAATGAGGCTTTTGGAGCTAAAGGATTAACTTTCCTTAACTAGTAAATATTGCACAGCCTCAAAACAGAGTATGATTATCAGCTACACCGCAGGAACAATTTTCTGTAAGAAATTTAGTAGGTAGATGTCTCAGAACAGTTACCTGAGCAATGACTGGAGATTTGGCTAGCAGGTTATTCTACCTAGAATGCTGTGAGATTGTAAAATAATGTGAATCCTGGGAAAATTGTTGGTATTGGCATCTGGGAATGTATCTGATCAAACAGAACCACTGGCTTTCAAGTAGCAGCGGTACAAGAGTTAAGTCAGCAAGAGTAATTATGGGACCTGTGAATCAAGCACAGCTACAATGGGAAGAGCTGCAAATTCAGCTTCAGCAGGTATAGACAAGGAAAATGGACAAGGTAATGAAGGTAAGAAAGAATACAAGGAAATCCCAGTCCTGTGGATCTGATAAAAGGTCCACATACTGTAGACATTACAGACTGTAATTTTCAGAAATATGGTTTTAAATGACCCACAGCTTCCATTTAAAATAAAGATAAAAAGAAACAGAAAAGGGAAAACAGTCCTCAGTGTGGGTTTAGCTCTTCATGTAAAAAGAGGACGTAATGGTACAAAATATCCTTGGAAAACATGATAAAATCTTCCTTTAGTGGACACCAATGAAACTGCAGGAGGGAAATATGGTAAAATTTGACAAAAAGAGGCAAGGATTTGAGAAAATGGGATGGAATACATAAATTCCTTGCTGGCTCATTTTGTCAAGCTAATGAAAAATCATAAGGAGAAATGAAAACTACAGAAAATAATAGGTCCCTCTCAGCGAAGCCCTCAAACATCATCTCTTCCTCTCAATAACAAAGATTAGGGACACTCTGCTGTCTACTTGCCCCTGGTCTAGTGGTAAAATTACAATATAACCAATGAAAATAGCCAATAACAATATTAGTACTGGGTGGTCAAAGGAAGAACATGAACTACCACTAGTGCCATGACGTTAATTGATACCATGGTGTGAATAACCACTCTTCAACAAATACTTGTTCCAGCTATAACCCAAGAAAGAGGCAAAATGATAAAACTTACTGCATTATATGCATGAAAGGATGTTCAAGTACCTGTATTAAGATCTCTGCCTGAAGTTAAATAGCTGCCAAGTTCAGGAGTCTCCTTCTGTTCCTTCAGGAGTGGGAGGATCCCTTTTAGGAACACCAGGGAATTATTGGCACAGCCTTGTTGAAACAAAATGGATTAGCTGCAAATTTTGCTACGGATGTTTGTGAAATTGGGCCTGACCAGTGGGAGGTGAGGGTGGAGTGATTCCTGCAAGTCATTGATGCTTTGTTATTAAGAATCCGGAGGAAGTTAAAACAGTGGATATTTGGGTAACAGAATTTCCTCAAGTTTTGTATGTCTGTAAGTTAAAATGTGAAAAAATAGAAATTGTGTTTTAATGGCAGAGGAAGGACTCCAATCCACCATGAACAAGTTTACTGGAAAGCAAGATCTTAGTACAGAGACCTCTTATTTTAACATCCCATTTGTCTAGGGTTAAAAGCAATGGAAAAAAGCTAAAAGGGAGTTTTTAACACTTAAATAAGGTAGCCATCTCTCAGGTTGGTTGTATGCCTGAAATTCATGTAACAGTAATATTTTACTGTTATTTAACAGACATAACACAAATATTTAACAGAATATTTCACTGTTATTTTGTTAGTGATTTAGCCAGTGCTTTCTTAGCAATTCCACTAACAGAGCAGAGCTGCTAACAGCATTTACCTATGAGAGAAAGCAATGTTGTTTTATCCATGTACCTCAAGACTTTCAGATCAAATGTATCACATATGCATGAAATTACCATCAGAATGTGTTATGTCATACCATATATGAATGATGTGTCAGTACATGGAAAAACTGAAAGTTTGGGAATATACTCAAGAAGTAGTCAGCGTTACTCAAAACAAAGTCTTCAAAGCTAATCATGACAAAACTCAGATACAATCTAAAATGAAATATTCAGTAATAGTTTGAGGTCAAAGGAATGGCATCAGCAAAGGGTAGAACTGACTATGAGAGTCCATGCATGTAAAAATTGTATTCGTTTCACATTTGGAGCTGCTCACATTTTTGTGAGAATCATATTTGCAGAAATGAGTAAACCACTAATCAAATTAGTGAAGAAATCTCACAAACAAGAATGGAAAGAAAAAAAAAGAAGTAAAACTGCACTAGTTCAAACACTGGCCTTTAGATGCCCATTATTGGAAGCTGTTTCATGTTCAGCTGGCCAGTACCAATCTACACGGTACTGTTTCAAGAACACAGAAATAAAATGCTTTTGCTTTTAGATTCCTAAGACTTGAGGGGAAAAAACTCTATTTTGTATTAAAAACAGGTTTAGCATTAGTATGGGCAATTAGCTTTGGGTATACATCACCAGAGGCTGTTTTGCAGTAGTACATATCACACATGCTCCACTAAAATACATATCACACATACTCCACTAAAATACATAATGGTGAAAAAGTACAAACTGGATATGCATCAAACCTAGGCTAGCTGGATACACACTGGCTTTTATAAATAAGAGCTTTCTGTAGAATAAGGTAAGACTTTATCAATAGCTCTACAGGGCTTTTAACCACTGGAACAGAACAGAAGTGCACTTTACCTGTTTATGTGTCTCTCACCAGATAAAAGCTCCGTTACTGACTTCGTGCCACAGGTTATTCAGTGTGCTTCACAAATGGCTCCAGTTTTTATCAAAAGGATGGAAAATCCTCTATTAGATATGCTGGGGAAAATAAAAAGAGCTGTCTGCCTTCACTCTGCAGAAGCAACAGAGCCACAAGCTCTGCTAATGATGTTAAAAGAGAAACCCGAAGGAAATGACCTAGGTTTCATACTTAGTTTCAGACCGGATACATCAAGCTTTAACTATTTGGCTACCAAAGTAGAATAAAAATTACCTACAAACACAGAATGGAAATCTGGTAGTCTCTCAATCATGGAAAGGAAATCCTGAACATAGGTTAAAAAAAGCAGAGAGAAAAAAAATGTGTAGGTCATGTAAAAGCCTACCAAAAGGAAACATACAGAGGCAGCAATATTTCCATAACCAAGCACAAGCCTACCAAAAGGAAACATACAGAGGCAGCAATATTTCAATAATCAAGCACACACTGTTGCCAAGGTTGTGGTGGTCCAGTAGACCTGACATTTGAGAAACACCCAGCTTGCAAACAAACCAAAGAAAATCATACAAAGCAAGGTACAAAAAGATAGTGCAACTTTATGACATGGAAATGAGGAAATTGAGGGGCGGTTACTATAGAAGCTGGTAGACAGGTGAAGCATAGACAGTATAGTGTGGCTAGGTAAAAAACACTTGTACATAATGAGCACTATGTACACTTTAAGTGGATTTGTTTCAATAGGTTCATGAGCACAATCATGTAGCGGGTGCTTGAATGCAAAAGGGAGTATTAGAAGGTAGCTAGTTGGCCAAACATGAAGACAGATGGGTACATAATTGCTTAGTTTATGCTGTGGTGAATACCCCCACTAGTAGAAAAATAAAATTAAAACATCAGAAAATTCATGAACCATTGCTGCCATGGTTTAATTCCAGATGGCAACAAAATACCACACAGCCACTTGCTCGATCACTCTCTGCCCAGTGTGATGGGGAGCAGAACTGGAAAAAAGTAAAAACTGGCGGGTTAATGTAGAAATATTTTAATAACTGAAGCAAAGTAAAATATAACAACAATGACAACAACAACAACAACAATAGTAATAACAGTAGCAGTAATAATGAACTAGAGAGAGGGAGATAAAACTCAGGAGAAATAAGTGATGCACAATACAGTTGCTCACCACTCACTGACCGACACTCAGCCCATCCCCAAGCTGTGATCAGCTCCTCCCAGCTAACTCCCCCACTTTATATGACGTTCTGTGGTACAAAATATTGCTTTGGCCATCTCAGGTCAGCTGTCCTGACTGTGCTCCCCCTGCCCCCAGCTTCTTGTGCAGCTCTTCACTGGCAGAGCATGAGACACTAAGAAGTCCTTGACTTAGGGTAAGCACTACTTAGCAACAGCCAAAACATCAGAGAAACATCAGAAGAAAATGAACTCTATCCCAGCCAAATCCAGGACAACAGGCTAGGATTTAAATAGACTACACCAGAATTGGTGCAGTCCCATCTTAATCCCACATACCATGCAAAGTGGGAAGAAGTATGGTTTCCTAATTCTAGACCCACGGATAAAGTGGGTTGAGGTAGTTCAGTAAAGAAAGCTATAGCCAAGTGTACCACCATGCAGGCACTTACTATTGTATTTTCCAGATGCAATTTAAACCAATAAATGTACTTGAGACAAGGAACATATATTCCAGGGCAAATCATCAAGGAATTATATGGAAACGTATGAAGAAAAGAAAGGTTCCACGTTGCTGTGAACTTGCAGTTAAAGGTAAATTGAATGGCCCAATTGGACTATAAAAATAGCACTAAGCCAAAAGGTGAAAAATTACAGAAAGGTTTGGTATATTGCATCATCTTGTCATTGTAATGACCTGTGAGCCACAGCTTCTCCCAAGTTCATGTGATTTAGAGGTATGCCTGGGAGAAAAAAAGTCTGCCTAATGTTTTAACTGAAGAATGGCTACTGACCCTATCTAAACACACAGAAAGAGATTAACGTTGCTATAGCAACTCAGATGGGAAGGAATGCTCAATGCACGAATAAACAAACAAGAACAAACCACTACTTTGCAGAATGGCAAGGAGGATGGAGAGTAATGTTGCATATTTTCCACATAAGTTTACAGTCTACACTGTAAATGGGATGGACTAGCTCCAATTATAAACAAAGCACAATCTTATGTATATCAAGAAAACTCATAGATGGAAAATAGCCTAAATAGTTCCAGTTTTGATTTTAATTATGACAAGGTAAATAACCTAACAAAAGCAAGAATGTTATGTTATAAATGTTGCTATTAAAATTTAAGAGTACATAAGGGAAGTCTCACCAGAGTTGTTTCCAGCGGAAAGGCTTTTAAAAGAAGCAGCATAAATTAATTATTAGGTTTTGTCTGAGTGAAGTTTTTGTTTTTATTTTTATTATTAATTATGTTAGCTTCAAAATTGTGAATATTTGTTTGCATAATAAGGGAAGTAGTAAGCACCCTTCTCTTCACTGATAATACAACTTACCTGTAGTGACAATAGAAAACTCTTTTGTACCAAAGATAATGAAAACATTAGATACATGTCTCCACTACTTTAAAATTGTGGGAAACAAATGTAAGGGCTAAACAACGGCATCTATGTTCCATGACGCCAAACCAAATCTTGGGATTTTAATGAATATCTCTGATTTTAAGGGAATGTATTATGGGGGCTTGAAGCAGCATACAAATTTAACTTGCATATATTATTTCTATTTACTTGGCTAAAAATCAAAGTAATGCACAACAATTGTGATGGAATCTGGACAACCTCAGCAACTGAAATATGAGTGGAAAACACCAGAGACGGCTAAACAAAGTGTAAAAACCAGAAGTGAAGTAGAAAGCAAAATTTAAAAAAAAAGAGGTCAAACATGTTTACGTCACAGAATTTTGTTCTTGTTGTGGTTAACTCTTTCAACCAAAGATTCCAGTTGAGAGACAATTCAAAATTTTGGGTACACAAATACTACACAGTAGCAATAAATTAATAGAGTGCATGTTACTGTGAACAAAGCATTTACTCTGGCTTTTCTAAGGCAGAACAGATACACTTCTCTTATTAAAGGGTCATTGCAATATTGACCCAGAAATAGATTTCATGTGACTGAGTACAACAAACCAACAGTGTTTATGGATACCATTTTACAGGGAGTAGAAACTGAGATTGGAATTTTGAACACCACTTATGTAGAAACTTTGACTTGTGAGTTATCAAATCTGGAGCACATTATATGCAACATTCAAACTCCACAAAATAAAAATACGTATTAAAAAATATTTTAATATTATTTATCTGAGATGTAACAATGTCACATGGGAATAAAAACATGGACAGAAGTAGAAAAATAATAGTTTTAGAGAAAGAAAAGCACTGGAAGTATAAAGCACTATTAACATTGTTAAAGTACTAATAACAGTATATTCTTCAAGCAGTAATCACCAACACACAAGTTACGGGACAATCCCAGTGTAGGATGGCCAAAGTGTCCCCTACTGAAATGAAATAGAGCTGTAATTTTAGGAGAAATGAAGGCCAAGATGCTATACTGAAGAAGGCATAGAGATGATTGTAAAACAGCGCATGTACAACCTGCATTGCTATTGCCTGAAGAGATGTATCAGTCACTGCATGGAACGTAAGGGGCTTTACTGATGGGGTATTAACAGACTCAGAAAGGCATGGTAAAAAACGGGGTTATAGTCACTGAGTCCTGTCCCACAGGCATGGAGTCTGAAGAAGGCCTCACAATGGAAATGGAGTATTGCTCCTACAGTAGCAGTAGCTACTTGAGTGTGTGGACCCAAATAGTTAACAACTGTACGAGCTATACCACCAGATACAGATACATGTAATTGTTTCTCTGTATTTCAGTAGAAATTGTCAGAAGACTGTGCTCTGTGTAGAGAAATAAATGTGCAGTGTTTCTCATCTATATAATTTTCGGTAAACATTTGCAATGTTCACCTATACCAGCAGAATTATAATATCCAGAACATCAGCAAGCTGGGGCTAACTGGAATCTTTATAATAAAAACATTAAGGAATCACAGAAAACTGAGCAAGTAGCTAAAAAAAATGCATGAGTAGGCACCAAGCAGTGAAAGGACATATTACCTCAGAGAATCAACAACCACTAAGATCAGGAAAGAATGAAGAAACTTTGAATCTACTATGGTAATTTTAGAAGGCAGTCAAGCACTGTTACAAGAATCATGTGTTATTTTAGCCATAAATAATTGCCTGTGTATTAACTAGAGGTCTTTTTGTTACATCTTGCAGTATGTCTTGTAGTGTGTGACAGAAGAACTGGGGCTATCTGGAGCTATACAATTGCGAAAGACCTACATGGATTTTGCAAGAAAACCATGAGACAAGACTGGAGCAGGGTGACAGTCTGCCTTCTTGCTCTGAGGCAGTACCTAGCCTTGAGCCAGCACCTAGCCTTGAGCCAGCAGAGTGTGAGACTGTGGGTTCAGAATCACAGAATGGTTCAGGCTGGAAGGTCGTTCGGTCCAACCTCTCTGCTCTAGGGTCCCCTAGAGCCCATTACTCAGTATTGCATCCAGACGGCTTCTGAATAGATGGAGGGGAAGGAGACTCCACAACCATTGGGAAACCTGTTACAATGTTCAGTCATCATCACAGTGAAGAAGTTCTTCCTCATATCCAGGTGGAACTTCCTGCACATCAGTTGCAGCCCATTGCCTCTTGTCCTGCTGCTTGGAACTACCGAAAAGAGCCTAGTCCGTCCTCTTGGCACCCTCCCTTCAGATACTGACAGACACTGGTGAGGTCCCCTCTCAGCTGTCTCTTTTTGAGGCTGAACAGGCCCAGCTCCCTCAGCCTTTCCTTGTAAGAGGGATGCTCCCGTCCCGCAGCCATCTTCGTAGCCCTCTACTGGACTCACCCCAGGAGCTCCATTTTTCCCTTGTACTGATGAGCCCAGAACTGGACACAGCACTCCAGATGTGGCCTCACCAGGGCTGAGCAGAGGGGCAGGATCACTTCCCCTGACCTGCTGGCAATGCTCTTCCTAATGCACCCCAGGATACCCCTGGCCTGCAAGGCCACAAGGACACTGCTGGCTCATGGACAGCTTGTTGTCCGCCAGGACCACCAGGTCCTCTTCAGAGTTTCTCCCCAGCAGGTCAGTTCCTGGCCTGTACTCGTATGTGGGGTTAGTCTTCTCCAGGTGCAGGACCCTGAATTTGTCCTTGTTGAATTTCAGACAGTTCCTCATTGCCCATCCCTCCAGCCTGTCAAGGTCTCTCTGAAGGGCTGCACAGCACTCTGGGGCATTGGCCACTCCTCCCGGCTTTGTGTCATCAGTGAACTTGCTGAGGAGCCATCTGCCCCTTCATCCACGTAACTGATGAACAAATTAAACAATTCCAGTATGGCACCTTGGGAGACACCACTAGTGACAGTCCAACTAGACCCTGTGCCACTGCTCAAAACTCTCCGAAACCTGCCACTCAGCCAGTTCTCAATCCACCTCACCATCCACTCACCCAGCCCGCTCTTACTGAGCTTGCAAGGCACCAGGAATTGACAAGAAGCTTACCAAGGCAGAAGATTTCTATGAGTAAAAGTGTCCTAAGCACAATATAATCAATATTTGCTTGCCTTGAACCCAGACATAAGTACACTAAACCAGCAAACCTAGCAAAAACAAACTAGCATTTTGTAACACAGCTAATCATGTGAATAATATGGAACCACAGAGGGACAGAGATTTGGGGTATGGTTTACAAAAGTGATACAGAAAAACATTTTCAAGTAACAAAATCTGATAAATAAGAACTAAGGATGCAGAACAAGCAGGAAAGAAGCCTGGCAAAATCAGAACAAATTCTAGTCCTAAAAAAAAGAGAAGTTATATTATTGGTAGCAAACAAGATCATCTGCTTGTTTTGACTGGGAAGGGGTGTGGAACGTTAAAACTTCAAGGATGGGAGAGGAAAAATGGGGGGAAAAATCATCCACTTCAGTTCTACCCTTACTGAAGAGCTCTTAAATCTGACCACACCAACATCAGTGATTTAGGCCCTTGAGAGCTACCACAGCAATCACCACAGCATCCACATATTCATTGCAAAAAGGGATATATTGTTCCTGGATGTGTAGGAAAATTATGCCAAGGTTTGAATTGCACACCTGTGAAGAAAAAGGATCTTAACTTACATTTTTATCTTCTATTACTGATCAAATGAGGCCACCAAGTGGCAATGTAAATATTTTAAGTCACAAAGGAAAAGTATAATAACTTTTAATAACATAATTTTAGAATATGTAAAGAGAATAATCAAGAGAAATTAACACAGATCAAATTATATGTGCCATGGCATAAAGCAGTAATCTCATTTATCTCACAAAGTAATCTCACAAGCATAACTTTCAAAAGCCACAGAGTTTAAGTCATGATGCCTTAAAATATTGCTTTCTTAGTCATTTCAGGTGAGCAAACTTAAACCAACTTGCAACAAGTTTTAAAACTCATAGATTGAAATTTACATCCTTCCAATCCTAAATCACAAACATGCTTCATATTTCAGTGTTTCATATTACTTTTCCTTGGCCAACTCTACTATGATGACATCATTTTGTAAAACTCAGGTTTTGTTCTTATTCTCCTTCTGTTCATGACTGTCACCCAAGTATGCTCTAAAAAGGCATATGGTACTCTGCTTTCCTCAATTCCTTTCACTCATTCCTCAGAATTAAGTATCAGCAGTATGCCAGAAAAAGAAGGTGGGTGGAATTCCATCTTCTAACATGCCCTCAAACCTTTCTTTTAAAGGCTCCTGTACAGATTTTCTAAGACATAAGGATACGCAATAATGCCAAAGTGCAAGATCTACAAATAATCTGAAAAATTTACCCATTCTGAGAATTTTCGTAGGAAAGAATAATTTGCAAAAATGCAACTAGAACTTCAAATTATACCTATCATGTTTCAGTACAAAGATATTGGTAAATCAGATATTCATAGATACCCAGATATGCTGCCAAAAAAAAAAAAAAAAGAGAACAACATAGCAAAAAATAAGCCCAAACGACTTCAAACCACAAAATTAAAAAGAGCAAGCATGTATGCCTCCGACCTATACAGAACCACAGAACTGTTAGGGTTCAAAGGGACCTCTGGAGATCATCTTGTCCAAATCCCCACCAAGGCAGGGTCACCTGAAGCAAGAGACACAGGAACATGTCCAGGTGAGTTCTGAATGTCTCCCGAGAGGGACATTCCTTGACCTCCCTGGGCAGCCTGTGCCAGGGCTCTGCTGCCCTCAATATAGAGAAGGTTCTTCCTGAAACTTCTTGTGGTTTAGTTATGGTTTATATATAAAGCTAGGCAGCTGACTGGAATCCACGAGATGCGTTCCATAATTTTGAGCTTACTCAAAATTATCTGAAAGTGCAATAGTAAAATATATCACATTTCACACCAATTTGTGTTTTGCTCCTAACTGAGGGAGTCTTAAGTGATAGCTTGGTATCAGCTTCATTTTCTCTGACTATAAATGACAATACAGTGACAACTTGTGGATTAATGCTGGCCAGCAGCTAAGGCCCACACAGCCTTCACTTCTGCCCAGTGGGATGGGAGAGAGAATTGTAATGCTAAAAGCAGCAAAACGTGTGCTGAGTTAAATACAGTTTAATAAGTGAAGCAAAGCAGTATATGGAAGCAAAGCAAATACAGAATACATTCACTACTTCCCATCAACAGGCAGATCTTTAGCCATTTCCAGGAAAGCAGGGAACAGTTGCTTGGGAAGACAAATGCTGTAACTCAAATGTCCCTGCTTCTTCCTTCTCTCCCTGAATTTTTACCACTGGACACAATACCATATGGTATGGAATAACCCTTTTATCAATTGGAATCAGTTGTCCTGGATGTGCTCCCTAACAGCTTCTCGTGCATCCCCAGTGCTTAAATATCTTTGCATCAAGAATTTTTCCCCATATCTATCCCTTGTTGCAGCTTATGACAATTGCCCCTTGTCCATTTGCTCTGCACTCCTCAGAAAAGCCATTTCCTCTATCCTCCCACTGGCTAGTTGAAGGCAGCAAGATTTTCCCTTAGTCTATTTTCTTACAGAGAGGCATTAAAAATTTAAGACTTACCACAGTAAATTTCCTGATAAACTTACTGAGCTTTCCAAGGCAGCTGATGACATTCAAATTATTATTATTTTTTATTCTTTTGAAGTCTTCTCAAATGTTTTTACATTTTCTGCTTTGATAAGACAGCAGTGGAAGACAAACAATATTTGAAAGAAAGCAAATCCATTTACTTGAGGACTAAAACCTATTAATATTGAAACCTAAGGCTTAGTTCAATGGATAAACCTGATTTAATCTTAAATCTCTTTCAAGTATAAAAATAAAAAGTCGCAGTTTCTGGGAAAAAGGTAGAGGACAAGAATGAGAAGATACTTTTGGTTTTGATATATGTAGAAAAGTTCTCCTGGTTTTTGTTGGTTTCTTTTCTTTGGGTTTTTTGGTTAAGTGTTAGTAATTATCCAGTATGTTTATCATCAGTTCAAGAACAACAGGCCTTGCAGCTGAAATTTCTCATCTGCAGAGATTAAATCTACTTCAGCCTTAGCTTGAATTTACTTGAAAGTTTACTCAATCTGCACAAATCTCTTAACAGAAGCTACAGAAACAATGGGCCTTAAAAAAAGCCTCTGAGAAGCAGAAAGAAACTTGAAGACAGGCTCTTAATTTCTGAGAAGCAACAAGTAACACATCCAACATTTGCCCTTGGCAGTCTGAAAGAAAAAGTAAAGAACAATAGCTTGTTTCAATCTTGTACTAGTAGAGCCATTTAAAATTAATAAAACAAGTATTATTCTTGATTCCAATGTAGAAAGGATATCCTCCTTCAGGTTTACCTGTGCCTCCACTTCTTTATGATGTTTCTGGAGCAGGGAGGAAGAGAGGCAGAAACAAAATTATGAACTACCTTGCAGTGAATTTGAATGGTAATATGCTGGGGAAAAAATCCACCCAAGCAAAGAAAAAGCTTTACTTTAGGGAACGCAGAACAGTTTACTTACCATTTCATATCAAGTTCAATGAAGATAAAGTTTAGTTCAAATTTATTCAGTTACACATTGAGTAAGGTGAGAATACAGCATATCAAGTAATATATGATGAGGAAGTTTTGGTAAGTGGTAATACTTGAATCAATTTATAAAGCATCTTCTGATGAAAAAAAGTTCATATGCTACTACGTTTGAAAAAATCGTCATCTGTATGGTAATCTACTTTTCAAAGTTCCTATGTCAACATAATTCCTCTTCATGTAACACAATTGTGCTGGATACAGTTCTTGTTTGACAGGAACTGTCAGAAATAGCTTCATATCTACAGGGGGTATTCTCCAAAGAAACCATAGTCCAGTGGGGATTTGCATGTCAGTAAACAGAAATTTTTATATTTCATTAATAGGAATGGATAGGTTGGAATTTAACAGACACATTTAGGAATATCATGTGCATAACTCAGGAGAATAAAGAGTTGTGCCAAAATTTATTTCACCATTCATCCTCATTGCAAACACATAAAGTGATTTTCTTAGGCTGAAAGGGAACTTCCTCCCATAAAGGAAACAAATCAAATTAATCCATACAGTTTCACACCTCCCCAACTATCCAGCCAAATCTACTCCTTCACAGCCACAGACCACAATTAGTTTACTGCTAGGTTTTCTTCTGAAGTGTTGCACCTTTCTGTCTTCCAGTGACATGAACTTCATGCAATTCTGCATCTTGACAGCAAGGCAAAGCCCTATACCCAGAGCTCTTCCAAGCATGCCTTAGTTCAGAGCTGGGTCAGCTGTAGTTTGGTGGCAGTGTATTCCCACTTCATTCCCATATTCCTACAAGAATGGCCTGTACAGCTTACATATCCCATAAGTCACTGTCCAGCATTGCCTCAGACTGCCCAGGGAAGTGATGGACTATCTCCTGGAGGAGTTCAAGAAGCGACGGGATGTGGCACTTAGTGGCATCTAGTTGACATGGTGGTGTTCAGTCAAAGGTTGAACTCGATGATCGCGGAGGTCTTTTCCAACCTTAATGATTCTGTGATCCTATGATTCTAATTAACGACTTACAGCATTTCAAATTCTACAAGCTACAACCAGGGAAGTTCTCACATTCTAGACACTAACTCGCTAAGAAGGTAAAGAATCGATAACAATTAAAGGAAGACCACAGTTTTACAGACACTTGCAGAGCTACAGGGCTCACTCGGGTTGTGACCGAACACCGCCCACGCCGCGCTCCCGCAGCCTCCTCAGGCGCAGCTCCCCTCGCCCGCTTCCGCCGGCGGCGCGCGGCCCTCGGGAGCGCCGNGGAGGAGGAGCGGGGAAAACACGGGGGCCTCCTCATCCGCTTCCTCCTCCTCCGCGTGCGGCGGCGGCAGGCGCAGCATCCTGAAGTGCGGGAGGCCGGGAACAAAGGCTCCGCGCCAGCCCCGGCGGCTCCACCTGCCCTGCCCAGCGGAGATGGCGTCCCTCGGCTTAGGGGGGCTCAACGTATCCGCCCGAAGGAAGAGCGTCCCGTCCCGTAACGCCGCGGTGGAGAGGCGGAACTTGATCACGGTGTGCAGGTGAGCCCCGGGCCGGGGCCCTGCCCCGCCCGAGGGGACCGTCCCCCCTCGCTGCCGCCGCAGCCCGCGAGGCCCGGCCCGCCCCTGCTCCGCACAGGTGGGTCGGGGGTAGGAGCGCGGGCGGCGGCCCCGCCGCAGCCCTGTCCGGCGGAGGGAGGCCGGAGGTGCCCGTCCCCGCGGGGTAGGGAAGCCTCCTGCATCCATCCTGACTCAGCTCCTGCGGGAGCGTTCGCGGGAGGGTGTCCGGGTGGCGGGCGAGGGCCAGGGGCTCACCGGGCAGTGCCGCTGCATCGGGGTGTCGAATGGCCTTTTTTGAAGCGGGGGACTGAGAGGTTTGTTCTCGGCACCATGCTTGCGTTCTCGGGCGAAAGGCGATGCGGGAGCAAGGCAGGGCAGGATGAGCCCTCAGCAGCGCTGGGCTCGTGCGGGCACAGCTGGTGTAGCTGCCCTTCAGCTGGCGCGGTCCGGCCGCGGGTCAGGTCCAGAGTTAATGTGATGAGGTTTAGAGTTAATGGGATGTATCCGGCGGGAAGGGTTTCGAACCGCCGTGGAAGCCGCTGACCGTGTGCTCCTGCGAGCGTGCCGGTGCCGCAGGAGCATCCCGAGGAGGCTGCGCTCCGGGATATTTTTATCTACAAAATCTAGATCAGGAGATCTGCAGTGCTAGAACTACTGTATTCATATATCTTTTTTTTTTTTTTTTTTTTTAGCATCTTAGTGCTTAGCTTATGCAAGCTTAATAACAGTTCCTATGACGTTCCGTTTAAGCGTTTCCACTGCTGTCACTGTGGAATTCATGCGGCATTTCCAGGTGTGCAGCACTGACCTGTAACGTCAAGGCAAACTTTTAAAATACGTGGATATGCTGGTAGCAATGGCTCCATTCGGTCGTCTGTTTCAGTTGCTTAATTTTGAAGTTATTAAAGTAATTTCAGTATTGTCTGGGAAAGGTCTTCAACAGATTCATGAGGGTTATGATATCATTTTAGTTCTCACAAATCTTACTAACGAGTCAGGACAACTGTTAGATAATTTTGTACTATCTAGTACTAGTACTTTTGTACTACTTAATGCTGCAGCAGTATTTTCAAAAACCCATAAAACCTCATCTTTTCCCTCTCTTTTTTTTTTCTTTTATTGTATATTGTTAGCAGGTTTTACAAAGTGTGACTGTATCATTCATCTCATGAAAAGAATTTGCTTCAATATTTCTTCAAGTCATAGTATCTGTGTTTGTGTAGCATCAGTACTGTTCTGTCTTTTCTCAGGCTTGTATGTTTATCTCTGCTCCTACCTGTGAAAAAGCTATGCAACAAAAAAATAAAAAGAAGTTTTTTATCAAACTTTCTGAAACAGATCAAATAAAAGAAATAGAAGTTTTCAGTTTTACTGTTCTTACAGAGATGCAGATACTGCCAATCTGCATGCTCAGGAAAACACAGGTTTTATCAAGTAATGACACAATCGTACAGGATATAAACAGTTATTTTTAAAGGAATATATTATAGTCTACAGAACTTGTTATTTTTCTCTGCCTCCCACTTGAGAAGAACTCTTCTGTACTCTGTGCCATTACATTGTTTTTTGGTTTATTTGATGTCCTTGTCCTGAAGTTGAAATGATGGTGTGGCATATTTAAAAATGCTTAGAAATTTGAGGGAATTCAGTTAAACACATATAAAACAAAGAGCTACTGCAGAAACTGCTTGAGATTGGTGTATTTTTATTATTTTCAGTAAAACAACTTAATTTTGCTTTATCTTCTTGAAACCTGAAGTTCTCAGTTTGTGAATACACATTAAAATTTGAAAAGGATGTTGAGGAAAAAGGATTTGTATTATTATGATGTGTGTACATTTATTTATATTTCTATTTTGCCAGTGCAAGAGTAAATGTTTAAAATATTTCTGTGCTTTACTGTAGTTATTGCACATTTTCTATTCTAGAAAATTATTACTTGTTAGGAATAGCCAAGTTAGTATTGAAAAGCGTAAAATAATAGTCCTTTCCAATCAAAATCCTATGACAATATGATATATTTCTGGTAAAAAATAGCTCCAGTCAATTGATTCAATCAAATTTGGAAGGTATGGCCTGCTCCCCAGTGAAGGGGAAAGATCACAGGGTAACTCAGAAGAGGTAACTCTTCTGAGTTACCATATGTTAACAGTCTCTCATAATCTAATGAATTATTTTTGTCAAAGTTTCAATTGAGCATATTTTTACTTAATAGGTATACCAGACTTTAGGGTTTTCATCTTTTCTTGCAGTGATGATATCTAACTCCTCCTGCAGATGTGGATAGTTTTTTATATTTACAGGTTTGGAAGGGACAGTTTTTTTCCACTGAAATGCTGAGTGACACTGTAGCCGTGGAAAGTGACATAGAGACTTAAGTTCCATAAAACAGTTGCATGTGAAAATGCATGGTTGTGTTTTTGTAACTGCACAGCCGTGATTTAAATTGGAATAATTGTTAGGATTTTTTTGTTTGAGTACATCATGCATGTTCTAAGCTTTGTCTCTCTCCCTACCTGTTTTCCCTTAGGTTTGATCCCTTTCATTTTCCAATAAGTGGCACTGAGATTTTGTACTGCTTATAGATTTGTCAACTTGTTTTAATCTAGTCTTCGATAGGATTCATAGATCTAAGATCCATATAGATACAGAACAACTGAGACAGGCCTCGAAAGTGACGTTCGCAGCTTAAGTGCAGAATGTTAACACAGAATTGAACAACTGTTAGGAAATACAGTGATATTGCTAAAACACATAAGACCTGTTGCAGTGACATTGACCCTTAGCTGAACTGTCTGGTTTCATGACCAAGCCATGTTTAGCATAAGGCATATTATTTTATAATCTTGGGGATTATTCTATAGTAATAGTTTGAATTCTTCAAAATAGCATTTTAATGACACTTTCCAAATTGCAAGCTAAATAAACTTGACAAAATCCTTTCATTCATTTGAAAACTTAAAAGGAGGTGCAGAATCTGACAAGGAAAAGGGACAGATTCATACAGCAGTCTTAATTTCCTGCTTTTTTGCTTTTTTGATTAGAGGCTTGTTGCTGTTTTAGAAATAAACCTATAGGTGTGGGATGTATCCACAAAAGGTTTGGCTTTGGTTTGGAGTTATTCAAGAAACTTGGGAGACCTTCTTGAGCATCTTGCAAAACAGTGGAAGAACCTACCCCAAGAAGATTGGTTTAAGTCTTTCCTATTCAAGAATGTCTCCATCTTACGTAATTCAGAAGGTCTTTTTAAGGTTGGAGGATGCTACTTTTTATCTTTTTGGCTCAAGCAAGAGTAGATTCGTGACAGAGAAAAATGTGTAATAATGCAAAAACCTCAGAGTTCATGAAGGTCATTTAGAAACACTGATATTGGAATCTCTCCAATGGCAGTTACTGTATTAAAAAAACCAAACTCAACGCAACTTGGGGAGTAAAAGTTGTTGCAGTAACATGATGAGAAATGTTGGATAAAATATTTTTTTTTTTAAAGAGTCTTGAAGCAACAGGTATTATAGCAACAGAAGCTACATTACTCATCTGCTCCTATAGTCCACTCAGAAGTTAACCTCTGATGTGTAGATAGATTGTTGCTCTGGAGTGCAATGCTGCTGTGGCAGCCCAGTGGAGAAGAGATGGAATGAGGTGGTGCTCAGTCTCTGTTCCCAAGTAGCAAGTGACAGGATGAGAGGAAAAAGCCTCAAGTTGCACCAGGGAGGTTTAGATTGGATATTCAGAGAAGCTTCTTCATGGAAAAGGTGGTCAGGCATTGGAACAGAATGCCCAGGGAAGTGGTGGAATCACCATCCCTGGAAGTGTCCCCAAAAAGTGTGGATGTGGCACCTGGGGACATGGTTTAGTGGTGGACTTGGCACCGTTAACGGTTGGTTAACACTTGGACTCCATGGTCTTAAAGGTCTTTTCCAACCTTAGAGATTCTGTGAAGATGGGAGCAGTAAAGGGAACCAAGGACACAGCTCCAGCTCTAGCTATTTGGACTTCTTTTCTTCATAGCTCATGTGTGCTTGAGACCTGACCTTTTGTTTCTTGACTTTCAGTCCCCGTGTGGCTCCACATAACTGTGCAAGAGCATGGACTTTCCGGTCTGGTGGGCCATACACTGGAAACAACTTCAATGACTGAGGAGAATTGCTTACCTAATGCTTACAGTATAACCTTTTATCAAAGGCTTAACTTCTATATACCCTAAATCCTTCTTCCAGTATACATGGTAAACATGGTGAAGTGTGAATATCTAACATGCAAAATGTGCTTATGACTATTAACTTGCACTTAAATATATGTTTGCCTCTTTGTAGTATTTGGAGAAAAAAGATAACACACAAGTATTTGCCTAAGAGGTTTTTTTTAAATCTCAAAAAAATATTTCTAGTGAATCAAATTTTGCTTGGTAGTGCTGTTATCTTCCTGGTCTATGGAGGTAAGTATATACTTGCACTCCCTGTAAGTTCTCCTAAAAGCAAATTTAACCAAACTTGACTATAAAGGTTTAGGTTTTTGGTGAAAGATGAAAATTAACATTTCTATGGAGTATGTTATGGCAGTAATATGAGCACTTAAAAAGAACACCATTATTGATGATGAGCTCTTAGACTGTCCTTTATAGTCAGACCTTAGGTATATTAAAAATTGTTGTTTCCTTAAAAACTATGGTTTTTTTCTTCATTTGAATTGCAGAATGCTTTAAAATTAAAAAAATAAAATAAATTGCTTATCTCTGATTTTCAGAGGTGTACATGAAATTGCTCTTAAGTGTTTCTTCTTGAATATATCTCCATTTCTGAATAGATATTCCATACAATATTAATTAGTGAACTTTCAAGTATGACACTGAATACAGGAAAAATAGGCATAGCTGTATATTGTACTCTGTTTTGCAGTTTATGGTTGATCATACCTCTGAGTTTTAAGATGATATTCCTGTATACAGGGCAGTACATCACACTGCTAACTCACTGTCTATCTTGTGTATGTATCTGTGAGTGAGTGATGTACTGCACCTTCTCTTTTTCAGACCTGCATGGTGTGGGAGGAGTCATCTTGTTACAGTTAATATTAGCTTAGTCATGGCATTGCTATAGGCATTTGTTTTTCAAAATGAAAGAGTTTTTTTTAATCAAAATTTTCTCAGCTCTGATACAGCTTTGAGGAAGCAGTAAGTTCTGCCATTAGAGAAGCCAGTAGCAGTTAACTGGTGGGCATACATGTCTCTCACTTACTAAAAAATTGGTTAAAAATGTAGAGGAGTTCAAAACTGAGTCATAATTTGGCACTGCAGGAGAAGCTTCCTCCCCCACCCTAATTCACTCCTAATTCCTGTCCTGCAAAAAACACTACAACAATAGAAGCCTGCAGGAAAGGTAAAATAGGGAGTCTTTATTCAGAAGTTTACTGAGAAAGACATAATTGAGTGGAAACTCTTGAGCTATGTGTCAGTTCAGTTTGAGCATATTAGTTTTGTGCTTCAGAAGGCTGTGCTGACTTCACTGGGGAGGCAGTTACTTCTATAGCACAGAGCTTTTGAAAATAGTACCAGTGTAAGGAGCTTCATTCCTGCCCATGCCTATCATGCTGTGCCATAGAACTGCTTGTGTTGAGATGCTGTGAAGGATATTTATTACGAATGTATCCATATTTAGGAGTCACTTCTCCCCTCCTTTCCAGTACTGAAAATCTAGAACAGTTCATAGTAAGCACCATAAAAAGTAGAACTGGCAAAACTGAGGAAGCCAGTGCTCACTCAGGTATAGGATCTGGGATGAGGAGGCAGAGTGAGAACATAGTAAGTTGGTACCGTTGACATTTGGGTGTTGTGAAAACCATCTCCTCAGGCTATAGTACATAGTATTTATTAATTCGAATAAGACTGTTGCAAAAAAACATAGTAAATGCTTCAAATTTAATACTTTTAAGTTTGAGAATGTGAAATTTTGTCTTGAAACTGAAAACTGAAGAACAAGTTGCAGAAAGGAAAATAAAAGTTTAAAATTTTGAAGACAAAAGAAAAATAATTTTTTGCCACATTTGTTGAGGTTTAAACTATCCTCTGAATAAGTTTGTATAAATGTAGCTGTAACTAAACACAGCAAACTGGCCAGTTGACTAGTTACATCTTGTCTGCTTTTTACAGTGACTTGACTCAGTCTTTCCAATTTTAAATGTTAGGTCATTTAAATTGAAAGCTTTTCTAGCATAATAATGAAGTAATATAGTGCTGAATAAGGATTACCCCCATTCACCGGGAAATCAGCCTAAGTGAATACAGAGTTAACAATGCATAAAAATTCATTGCTTTATAATATGTCTAGATTATTTTTGCATTAGGATGAAATTAGAGTCTTCTCATAATAGGATAAAGTTTATACTTCTGATTCTTGGACATGGCTTTTGAGAATAAAAGCAGCCCTGACAAAATATCAAGCGAAAAATCATTATGTTTAGGATTACAAAGAGAAACTGATGTTGGATGCTTTTGAGTGCTTGTTTTCCTGCAACTTCATTAAAATAGTTCAGAGAAGAGAAAAATAATTATCTCATTTCTATGTGGAAAGGGTGGGGATTTTTGTTTTCTTTCCGTTTTTAAGACTTTGTGCTTAAGACCAACAATCATGATTGTACTTCCGCACTGTATCTGAATGTTTTGTGTGTTCCTGTTGCTTTGACTGAACTTGAAATCATCAAGGTGGATTCTGGTTCCTTGCTCTTTTGGTTTATACAAACTACTGTCCTGCTGTAGAGGACCACTAATTATCCAAATAATTTATGATTGTCCCATACCTTTACTCTAGGTTTTCAGTCAAGACTCTGATTGACCGTTCCTGTTTTGAAACTATCGATGATACTTCCCCTGAATTTAATAATTTTGCAGCCATTCTGGAACAGATTCTAAGTCATCGACTGAAAGGTATGTTAATTAACTTCCTTACTAGTGATGATTTTGCCACGAGAATTTTTTTATACAAAACCGATGTACATCTGTACAAACTCATTGATGCTGAATGAAAACACTGGCTTTCTTTGTGTGTCTGTCCTATTGCTGTTACCTTCCTGATTTTCTGCATTACTATGGAAAAGTGAAAGCAACTGTTTCTGTGAAACATGTTTCCAGTGATCTTGTTGGAAGCCTTCTGGGCTGGTAATTAAGCAAGTGAATGTTGCCATGGTGCTGAGCTCTGTCTGCTTTTCTGCTTTATGATAAGACTGTATCCTGAGTCTGAAAGACAGTTATGTTATCTGCTTCAATAGAAGCTACAGAGCGTATCTGGTGCTGCTCCCATTTCTTTCTCCCTTCCTTGCTTTTGTTGCCTTCTTTTCCAGATACTGTATTTAGGTCCTTTCATTCTATTGTCACACCCCTTAAGTGAAGCTGGTTTTTGCTACTGGAATGTCCTGGATTAAATTGCTTTTGAGAAAGGTCAGTTGTTGATTTTCTTCTTGTATCAAGTCAGATGTTCTAATCCAGGATAATGCCTGTTTGCATTTTCCAGTTGTTCTAGAGGAAGCTGCTTTGCTCAGAGAACAGTGTGCCTTAGCAGTAGCAGTCACTAGAAGAGGACTTTGGAAGCATCTTATCATTTCTCAGTTCTGTGTACAGCTTCTGAAATGATTTGAAGATTATGAAGAACATCATAATCATCTAAATATAGATGTGTAATATGACAATCTACTCATTTTCATACTTTTTAATATTCATAACCAAACTTTGTGAACAATATTGTGTGTAGGCTGACATTTGAGTAGCACAATTACTACCTGCTGTGGTTGTCAGAGGAGGAAAAAAAAGTTGCACAGTAGGGTAGAAACATGGGGTTTGTCACATTGTGACAAAGATTTTTTGAGTGATTATGGGTACTTAGCAGGTTGACTCTGCAGGGAAATTGCTCTCTTTTCTCCTTCTTCTCCAGCTTCAGCAATATTTGTGCAAAAATCATTGTAAATTTTTTCTTTTTTGTCAACGTTCTTTTGCTTTGCAGTCTTTTATTTAGGACAGGCAGTACAGAGAAGAAGCCTTTACAGGTTGGCAAATGGAATTTGCAAGTAGAAAATAATTTCAAGTAAGAAATAGAGAAATTCAAATAGCTAAATTTTTGTTCCAGTCTTCCCCTTGTAATTGCTAGTATGGTTTTCTAAGTATGAAGAGTTAAGTAAAATTACGGAAAAAGGCAGGAACCTGTGGATTGTGTTGCAAATGGGAAATATTTTGGTAATAAGCTAGTTGACGGCGTGTAATTTTTAAAAATTTTTAAATGATAAAACAGAAATTGAGATAAGAAATGTACCATGACACTTCAAATTTTAGGAGCATATATATTCTACAACTCGGGGCTTGAAAGAAATTGTATCTTATTGATGGAATTGACTAATATATTCTGAATGCATACTTTGTGCCAGTAGGAACACAAAGCAGACTGGTGATTGCAGTGGGTTGTGTAAAGTGTTTTGAAACTGGCAGAACATATTTGATCTGTTTGTCTGTGGTAAGATAAATAGCTTCATTGTATCAAAGTTGTCAGGATAATTAGGTGTGAGTATAGTTAAACCGATGATCCAGATTTGAGAGTTTAAGTGTATAGAATTTTACTTTCTTAAGGCCACGGCAAACAACAGTTCTTAATCTTTAGCTTCCTTTGGAAGTACTGGGTGAGGAAGGAAGAATAAAAAAAAAAAGAAAAAAAAGTACTTACTTTGTGTTATAAAGTATGAAGTTTACTTTTATTAGAAAACTTCTACTGATAACTCTTTTCTGACATTAAATTGAATGTACTTTTAAGGAGCAAAGCGTAGTCTTGATGGAGTATAGGTACTGTTTCTGCTTATTGGTTTCATGCTTAATTAGGATCCAGACAAAAAAAACCAAAACGGCAGGAAGAAGAATTGTTTTTTTAAAGGGAAGAGAGTTCAAATACAGGGATTAGGATTTTATGCTTTTTCTAAAATCATTATAATTAAGAATTCTGTAATAGTAGTTCTCCAAGCCTCATTTTCCTTGATGTTCTGGAAAAAATGGTCATTGTAGCAACAGAAGCACCATGTGAAATGGATTTTTGATAGGTACCAGATCTGATGCTCCCCGTAGCAAAAGGGTCACGAAATAGCATTTTTAATTGAACCACCATGAATGGTTTTGTTGATTTGATTTTTTACATTCGCTGTCATTGAAGAATTAAGTTGGGAAGGTTTCTTAGAATGTCATCCAGTCCAAGCTCTTGCTCAGAGTAGGGCTGTTACAGATTACTCATGATATTGTCCAGTTGTAATGAAAATCTCCATGACATTTCTTAAACTCAGTGCAGTTTGCTACAGATTTTTATTCTCCCCCTACTGCCCAACTTTGACTTTGTGCTTACCTTTCCTGGCTGTGGTCTTCACGGGGTCATGTAGTGAGCCAGACCAAGAAGTCAAACAGGCAGAGGACTGATGACTTTCCTCATGAATGCACTTTTTTAGCCCAGCTGCTCATATTCCTAAGAATATTTTAAATATGGCTGTTTGCTTAGTAGTAAAACGAGATTTACAGAAACAAACCAGCTCACACAACAGAGGTCTTTGAATGCTGCTTGAATATAGGTATCTGTTCATGTGATACAGAAGAGTTGGCACATATGGCACCAAAGTAGTTCCAAAAAAGGTAATATGCTATGGCACTGCCTTACAGCTACAGGTACACTGATGATAATAAGTAGCAGTCAGGAGTAGGCCACTGTTGACAGTAAAAGCAGTCTGATTGCCCTGAGGAAGAGAGAGTTTGAGCAAGCTGTATTAACTGCTTTTAAGGGATTGCAAGCCACTGACTGCCTTATGCTCTAGGAAGTGGAGAGCTGTTTCCCTGTACTGTGTAACACTACACGTGCAGTATACTTGGTACTTTGTACAGGTGCTGGATGTATTGAGCATGTGGAGTAGACCAAAGATTGTAATGAGTAGGATATAAAGCATGTGTTTTAATTGTCATTAAAGTAAACTGTGCAGCATCCCTGTTGGCAAGATACGATACTACTAGACAGGGCAGTTGAAAATCTTGAGAAGGGAGGAGAGAAGAAGTAACAGAAAAAAAGATGACTGACTAATTACTCCTTTTTTCCTTCTTAGAAATAAGCTTTTGCATGGTTTTACAGTACAGCAGAGATTAAATGTTACTCTGGAGGGATACAGAGACAATGTATTTGAAGGTCCAAATAAGACCTGTAGTCCTAAAATCTCTAAAAGGGATTTTACAAATTTGTGTACAGATGTGTATGTGTTTGATAATCTTTAAAGCAAGGTGAATCATTTGAGGTGCCATTTCTTTCTCATATAGTTGTTTGGAATTTTTTCCATTCTTGACCATTCTGTACTGTGGAGATGAAGCAGTATCTTGTAGTCATCTGCATGGTTTCTTGTTTTCATTTCTGGCCACAGATTTTTCAGATATATTTCCTGTAAGTGTCCTTTTTATCAGATCAGCTAAGTATATATGATTAGTGCACGAATGGTAGGACATTTCAGCAAAAGTGTTCAGCAACAGTACTTTGGATATACTCAAGTATATCCAAGCTGATTTAAAACCTGAAGTAATTCTGAAATGATGTGTATTTTGTCTTTACTATATCACTAGGTTGTAATATTTTCTGCCTTTTCCTGTTACTTTAAGTTAGTGTTAAGTGAGTTAGTACTGAAAAACATGAATAACTATTGTAAATTTCTACAGCAATCATCTCAAGCATATCTCTGAAAACCAGACTCCTGGATGCATTTGCTGACTTACTATGTTTTCAGTGTTATATCCTTTATGCAGCGAAAATGTTTTATGTCCAAACTGCTAGCCAGTATGCATGTCTAGAAATAGTGTCAATGTGTAAATGTATCTAGTGCATCTTGCTTGTGACTTGTGTAGTTTTTGCATATCATGGTTACTGTGAGCATACCTGTCATCTGTACACTTACTTTCACTTACCACCATGAGGACACAAAACAGTATGCTGTACTGTGCTATTTTGACACTTTCACAACTTTGTGTGCCTATTTTACTGTACATTTACGAGGCATTATAAACACGTCAAAAGCTTCTGCTAGGGTTGTCCGTGGAAGCTGCTTTTCTCTATCCAATCTATGTTACTCCTAAATTTTAGGAGTTCTTTGAGTAAGTAAATTGCAGCTTTTAATGCTCTTTGTTCTGAGAGAAACAAGTCTGCTGGATTAAATAATTAAGGTAATGGTGATATAATGGAAGTGAAAAAAGTACGTTAAGGATATAACAACTAAAGGCACTACTATCATAAAAAAGATAAACATACAGCTGTGGTAGCCCTTTATTTGGTACAATAATGCTATTAGCAGAATAGCTTTTATTACTGGATTTAATATCTATACACTCATAGTGACCCATAACTGCTTTTGACTAAGAGGAAACAGGAGAGCTCTTGTGTAATTTGTGGTTTAGCTGATTCTTCTTGTATGGAGAAAAATTGTAAATTAATTTATAATTGTCTTGGAGGACTGTGTTTATGAACTACTGTAAATATTTAATGACCCATTCTGTAGGCTCGACATAAGAATAGGTATCTCAGAAATCCCTCAAAGGACTATTATGCCAGTTTATTACCAACAAGTTGTACTAAAACTTACTTTTTGTTGGATAGAAAAATTTGCTGCAAACTAAATACTGTAGGGAAATCTGGAGAAAATCTGCCTTTACCTTAGAGCATCCTACTCATTACTTCTTTGCAACTGTGGAACTTCATAAATTAAATTGGACTGTGATTGAGTAGGGATCAAACTGTTTAATCTTATTTGTGAAGAATTTCTTGGGCATGAAAAGGATCTGCGATAATGGGATGTTTGTATCTAGTTGTCAGAACAGAAATGGGTTGATAGCAGTAGGTGTGCAGCAGTATGCAAAAATGTGGTGAAAGTAAAAAAAAAATTTAAATAGTGTTTCTATTTGCTTTGTGGCTCTGTAGACAAGGATGGAATTAATTTGAACAATGTTTAGTATTACACATGCAGCTACCATGCTTATCTAACAATTTTGTTTGGCTGACAAAACCAACGTCATTTCTGTTGGAATAGCTGTCAACTTCTACATCTTTGGATGACATATGAACTTCATGGCAAAGACCACATTCTCTTTGTCCTTTGCACCTCCTGAGAAACTTCATCTTTCCTTAAGAAGTACTTTGACAGAATGTAAGTTCTGTACTAAAATTAGCTTTCAATTTTATTAAGACCTTTAAAAATTTAGGTATGATTTTGAGCAGCCCAGGTAGGAAGGGTCATTGAAGGATCATCTGGCCCAATCATTTGTAGGAAGGGGAGTCGACATGAGAATATCTGGCACCCTGTCCAATCACATCTTGAAAACCTCCAGCGATGGAAACTTTACCACATCACTGGTGATGTTGTTCCTGTGAATTTTGGTTCTTATTGTAAAAACTTTCTTTCTTGGGATGAAACCTCTCCTAGTTCAACTTGTACGTGTTGCTTTTTGTCCTCTGTGTGGCTCCTTGTAAAGAAGGAGCCTTCACCCTCTTTAAATACTGGAATACTGTGATGACTTCCCCCACTGAGTCTTCTCTTCCCTAGAGAGATAAAACCTAATGCCTTCAGTCTTCCTCATGGGACAGGTTCAACAGCTCTTTGAACATCTTTGTGACCTTCCTTTGGACCCTCTCTAATCTGACCCTGTCCTTGAATTGTAGAGACCAGAACTGGACACAGTACTGCAGCACAGCCTGACAAGTGCTGAGTAGTGGGAGCTATTTCATTCCTCATTCCTGAGAGTTCTCATGGGTGTGTGCATTGAGTGCTTTGAGGGCCAAACAGAATTTCACATGCTGAAAGCTTTTAAAATTTTAGTGAATATACAGTTTAATATCCTATTTAGTGTTTCTTAAAGTACATCTCACTATTCTCAGTCAGCCTTTTCCAGCATTTTTCTGTGTATAGATAGGTTGAGAAAGTTTTTCTTCAGATTATATTAATTATGAGAGTGTGGGCAAGGTTTAAAGTTCTAGGGACAGACTAGTGAAATATAGGAGACCTTGGTTCACAAAGGGTGCTGAGCTGGCTGTGAGTTTCAAGTGAAGAAAATTCCTGCTGAAGTCTGAAACCCGTTGTACCTTCTCACAGAGCTGGAAAAAGATGGGAGCCCACTGTAATGTCAGTATGTTGAAGTACGGCCAGCTGGCTTTGTTGATCAGTGTAAGCCAAATAAGTGCTGTGTGCTGGTATGGATTTCTGTTGTAAAGGTATTTCTTGTTTTAAATGACCATGTCTTTTTCAGGTGTTCATTTGTAAAAGGAATTGCCTTGCATTAGCAGCTTCAGAAAACTGGAGTGAAACTATTTTTTGCAGAGTATATTCTGCCCTTAAGATAGTTTGAGAAAAGCCACAAACGTTAATAGATCATATGCTTGCCTTTATTAGTTGGAACTGGAATTGATGATACGAAGTCATCTTCACACTCTAGCTGCATTTAATTTTGTAGCTAGGGCTAGGACTAAAATTTTGTGATTTCTAGGGCAGAAATGTTTTTGATTTGGTGAAGAATATGAAAAATATCTGTAGCTCTTCATGCTGTTAAAATGCTGTTGAAGTTTTGTTGCTGTCCATTAAACTTGGCATTTCAACAAAAATAGTAAGTTCATAAAAGCATTTACCTTGTGGAAATTTTTTTTGTTTTAGTCCTTAGAGCTGAGCAGATCTAAAACTACAGTAACTGTGGCACCTTGGAATTTTGGTTTTTCTTTGGCATATTGGGTATTATACATTAATTCTTCCTGCTTGGGGTTTTTTTTGTTGTTGTTTTGTTTGGTTTGGGGTTTTTTTAAGTCTTTTATCATGCTTTGAATTTAATAAATGTATCTGTGGCAAAGTAAGCAGATGGACCACGAAGTCAAGTTACATGCACCTTCTAGGGGAAGAAGAACCTGCCACTTGAATTTCTTCAGATCTTTGATAGGGGACAGATCTTTGACACTACTTTGGCTATGCTTGAAGCTAAGTCTGGTCATGTCAGATAAAAATGTGTATTTTGGATTTTATTTTCGGTATGTATGATTTGCAGTATCACTATAGTATATTCTTTCTTGAAATCTAAGCTTTCTACAGAAAAAGAGTAGTCTTTCTGATACATTAGTAAAGCTTCATAACTGTAACTCAAGACTTGAAGTAAGATAAAATTAGCTTAAAAATAAGATCTCATTTTCTATGGAGACAAGGTTTTGCCAGCAATGCTGGCAGTCACCAGAGGGCAATGTTAACCTTACTTGTTCCATACCTGTTTGCAGGTATGTCCAAAGTGAGAACAGTGTGCTGTTCACTCTGAAAAATGGGGTTGAACTGTTGTTCCTCTGATAAAATTTTTTTTACGTGGAGATGTTGCAAGTGCTATGTAGGTTTGCTTTTCATTTTCTAAGTGCAATACATTCCAAATTCGAAAAAATGTGAACTGTTTTGGTTGTAGTTCCAGACGGGGTAGTGATCTGCTCAATTAATTTTGCTCAGCTTCTGAAGGAATGCTCTGTGTATACTCAAAAGAAATTGGGACTGCAAAACTTTTTTGTTTATGCATCAGCTTCTCTTTAAATGAAAGCACATTTTGAAAAATTCCAGTCTGCTCCTAAACTAAAGATAGCAGTACCACAGCAAAGTGGTATTTTATATTTTTATTTATATAATTTTTGAAGAACAAAACTCTCTCTACTTGACTGTATTATTGAAATGTATCTACTACCTGTAGAAATAGTGTAAATACTTCTTGCCTCATGTATTTAAGTTACAAGTTTGTGCTCTGTTGTGATTGAAGAGTTCTGTGAAGGACTCGTGAGTATTATTTTATCATAATAATAAGAAAGAACTCAAGAAAATACACATATATACACACAAAGCCTGAAACTTCTCTTTGTGCACCACTTTCAAATCAGGGTGACCTGCATAATGCAACTTTTTTTACATCTGTCAGTTTTCAGTAGGAATTCATGGACTTGTTTGTATAAAATCCTTTCAGTAAAGGCAGCATATCGGGGAGTATTTAATTATGTTTATCTCCTATAAGCACAGAGGGAGGTTCATAAATCTTTATGTATCTTGTATTTTGATTTAAGGTCAGATCACCTGGTTCGGCTATGAAAGTCCTCGTAGTTTCTGGGACTACATTCGCGTAGCTTGCCGAAAAGTCTCTCACAATTGCATCTGCAGTATTGAGAACATGGAGAATGTTGGTTCTTCTAGAGCTAAGGTAGGGAAGAGAAAGGCTAAAGTGACTCTTTTATTACATTGCTGTGGCATTTCTGTACCTGAGAAAAACCCATAGTACTTAGCTTACTCTACACATTTTTTCATTGTTCGAAATATTTTTTTTGTATGTGCCTAGAAAATATTTGCTTTTAAAATGTCCCACTTTTAAATCGGAATGTTTCCTTTAAAATTTGTTACTCAGTAGAAAAAATTCTCTATTCAGGGATTGTGTTATATTATAAAATGACTGTCCTCACATTTTTTACTTTACATAATTTTTTGAAAACACAGTATGTTAAGGGAAATTAAGTTCTTGTGGACATGCGTAAGAAATATTAAAGTTGTAGAAATGGGTTTTTTTCCTTCCCTTTCTAATCATTTTACTTCATATAGAATTTATGCACTAATAGAATAGGTATGATCAGCTCTTAAGATTTATTTTAAAGGTCTTTCTGAATTCTGAGATTTTAATAGATATGAATATTTAAATTCAGTAGATAATAAGATGCAAGATTATTTTTTGAAATATTCTTCTAAATAAATTAAAACTTTCTTTTACTCTGGGGAATACTTCATGGCAAATAGTAGACCGAGAACCTAATTTGTGCAGTGAGTGTGGAGAATGGTGTTCAGTTTTTTAGGGGAGTATTTTGTATGTCTGGATCTGAAAAAACGGAGAGCACGTTGACACAAATACCCATCACGTGCATCAGTTTGACTGGTGGTCCAAATAAGTGTCCTCCTCAGCCTGGAAGCTGTCAGCAAGGGTTTGCCAGTGCTAGTTGGCTTTGCTTTCCCTCGAGGTGTGTAGGCTTTAGTCCAAAGCTAAGCAGCATCATCCGTTTGATGGTTTCAGTCATATTCTAAATAAATGCAACATAAAGGCAGCTATCCAGGTAAATGTCCTTTTAATTTTAGTGCACACTACATTAAATTTTTTGCTGTGCTATTGGTATTTATGAAAGCCGTTTTGTTTAGCATTTCATAGAATTTTGGAATGGTTTGAGTTGGAAGGGATTTTGAAGACCATCTAGTTCCAACTCTGCTGCTGTGTGCAGAGACATCTTCCTACTCTCTTTTAGCTTGAAGCTACTCCGCCTTGTCCTGTCACTACAAACTCTTGTAAAAAATCGCTCTCCATCTTTCTTGTAGGCTCCCTAGAGGTGCTGGAAGGCTGCAGTTAGGTCACCCTGAAGTAGGATTATAGTCTACTACTGGTTCTGGTAGAACATCTGTAGTGTTATGCCAATAAGCACCAAACATATTACGCCTAAAGACATCTTACTAGTTATATAACTGTTCCTAAGTTTATATGGGTTACAAGACCTGGTGTTCTCAAACAGACAGTCATAACTGTGGCAGCCAGTGAAATGTCTCCTGCTTGTAAACTGCAATCCTGTGCACTAGACCTGTAAGCACAGCACAACATGCTTTCCTAAGGGTTTTTTAAGTTACTGCTCTTGTTTATGGAACTGTTCGAGTGAAGTTTTGCTTTTGGACTCTGAAAGATTTAGGCCTCTTGGATTTGATTTCATGTCTGTATTTTATATGCACCTTCTATAAGGATGTTGTTACTGAGGGAAAAAAATACTGCACAACTTATTTTTTTATATAAAATCCCACAAACATTTGAATGAAGACAGAGAATCACTTTGAGGGAAGTTACTGCTGCTTTACCGTGGAACCAACTGGATGTTTCCAATACCACTGACTTCAAAGTCAAAAAAAACTTTCTGCGCCTGATCTGCTGCCTCTCACATATATGAGCATTTCAAAAGACTGTAGCATATAATTAAAAATACCTCCACCCCTTCCTTAAAATATTGGATAGCTTATTTCACAGTAGGCTTTGTGTCCTTGTAAGAATGCATTTTCTATTTTCACTATTGCTGTAATGAAGTACATCCTAGCAACCATTTCTGTTCAGTGGTACTTTTGTTAATCCATCATTTACTCAGGTAAACCAATGGTATTAGTTTTCAGATTGTAAAATTATTTCTTTCTATAATGCTTAAATATTTGATATCTGTTTTGTCTTGCAGGGTCGAGCATGGATCAGAGTAGCACTTATGGAAAAACATTTGTCTGAATACATTTCCACAGCTCTGAGAGACTTCAAAACAACCAGGTCTATAAGAATTTTATTTTTGCAATATTTTAGTAAATGTTAAGTGAGGGACTTATGTTTGGAAGTGAATGGTGCACTTGATTTGTAGAGTAAAGGATGGCATTAATAAAAGACCTGTAACCTAGTAAAGGATATCTAGAGTTGGTATCAATTGGTTTTAGCATGGGTAAGACTGCAAAATTGAAAATCTTTTTGTGATTTTAAAAATGTGGAAATAAGCCTGGAATTCTTGGGAAGTCAGAAGTGAAGAAAACCCCTCTAAAGCAGGAAATAAATCTGAAATTGTGGTGTAGTAAGGATAGATTCCTTTCAAAATTAGATATGGTTGACAGAAAGCCTAAGGACTCAGTAAAAAATAATTTTATAGTAACTTTTTCTGAAGAAAAAAGGAAGAGAATTCCAGGAATCTCATGAGAAATATAGAATAGCAGAATTAAGGATCAGGCATAGCTAGAGTATTCTTGATATAATAAGAAAAATGTATATCAGATTTTTGTTGTAACTTCTAATGATAAAAACAGGGATAAGACTATGCTTTTTGATAAAAAAGACTCTGGAAGTTTTGGACTGGATTTAGATAACGTGATTATTAGATGGTATTTTATCTTGTAGTGAGTACATCTTATAGATTTTTGCTGAAGTCGTCTGAATACGAGTGAATCTGTAACGTGGTACTTTAGGTTGAACTCTGAAAGTTTAGATATACTGAATGGACTGTTAAAACAATAAGAATTTTCTCTGTAAGGACTTCTGTTTATTTAGAGTATTGTTTTAATACTATTTGTCCAGAGATCTCCATATATTTTGGCAGTATTAAGCTGACTTTGAAACACAACTAGGTAAACATCTCTTTTCATTGCAGTTTCAAAACCTGTTGTCTTATTTTACCCAGATTTGCTTGCATTCATAGTAGACAAGAAGCACATAATCCAAAGAAAATCTGCAAAAGATTTACTCATGCTGCCTCAAACTGAAAAGTCACATGGGTTTTTGAGGGGGAGATGAAGAAGAATAGGGTCACAAATTATGTGGTTAAGTAGTACATTCTTTGTCCCTATTCTGGTAGTGTAGTTTTTCAGTGGATAGCAGTGGTCTTATTTGATTAGCAGTTTCAAATTCATTTATTTGAACATGTTAATGTTTAATATATTTGAATGTTCTTTCAGTGGTATAGCTTTTGGAAACAACCTCTCTTGCATTCCAAACATAGTAAGTGCAAAGTTTCTTTTGAAGTAATATTTTAAATATGTCTAATGGAAATAAAAATTACACTTTCAGGTTTTGGTTGTGTTGATTTCAAAGCCACTAGCAACAATGGACATATTTTCTTTTCCCATGTACAATTTCAGATACCTAATAACTGACCTGATTTTTTGGGTGATGCTTTGCATAATTTATTTAGCATTTAAAATCATATATTTTACTGTATGCATATTTAATAATTATTTGTATAAAATATAAATTTCTTGTGTTACACGTGTATGTAGTATAGGAGATTATCTATCATGCTGATAGCTCTTTTTAAACTTTACTGTTGTGTTTAGTTAGTAAAGTTAGTACTTTAATGAAGCAGCACATTCTTAGTGCTGGATGTGCATATTACGCTTGGAAGAGGGATTGGATTAAGCATGGACACAGAATTATTTTTTCTAACGAATTGGTCAGACACATTATAGCAGACTGTTGTGTTGTGAGATGTCAAGTGTATAGCACTGAATGAAGATGTGTGGGTTTTCCAAGGGGACTGTTGTTTTGGGTGGATTACTGCAGCTGTCTTAAGTAACACTGGCTCTGCCAGGTTAACTTCTGCATCTCACCACTGAAGGTGTGCCCTGTCCTTTCTGTGTGATTTCTTCCTATGCACTGTTTTACAAGAACAGAGTGCAGATTGGTACCTGGCAGTGATTTTACAAATGCCAGTGAAATGGCTGGTAATCTGCGTGTACTGGGGGCACTGCTGTTTGTTCACAAACAAGAGTTGCTGTGCTGAATCAGGCTGTGGAGTCCATCTAGCTCAGCATTCTGACCCAGCCAGTGGCTGGTTTAGCCTCCTAGTGCCCTTCCTGAAGTCAGAGAGTAGAGAGCTGAGTTTGTACATCCTAGCCTCAGTATCAGGACTATAATCTCTGTCTTTTGAGAGGAAGTCTTACCGATTTCTTCCTTCTACTGAAAACATCCAAGATCTTGGACAACTCATCTCCTTATAGCAAATGTATGTCTGTCACAAAACTGCAAAAGTGGGACTTCTCACAGCATGCATTATAACACAGTTCCATTTCTGGAGCTCTGCCTCAAAACATGTCTTTTCTGGATGTTCACCATGTAGCCAACTGGAGCTCTCTCTGAACCATCCAGAAGCTTTCATGCAGTTCTTAAAGCAGATGGAGCTTTTGGTAGAGCAGTATTGCTGGTATTTGTCTGAAATATAGGTTGTATCCAGTAATCTGGTGCCTTCTTGTGCTCATCCATTGCTAGAATGTAAAGGTGAACTGTACATCTCAGTTCTTAGTAAGTGACATTTCAACCTTGGCATTGGTACCGAGCACCTCTTGGTTTCCCTCTTGCCACATGTAATTCTCAGGTGAATTCTGGTGACCTTCCAGCATGCATCTTCCCAGCATGCAATATTTTAAGAAAAGGTAAACTACCTGAAAAATAGCTGATTTGTGAAAATATATTTTTTTAATGATCAACTACTAAGAATGAAAATTGAATGTTGAACTTTAAAAGAACCTGCAAGTACAATTTGTGAGACAGAACTTCTTTTCATATGATAGAATCGTTATTTCCTTATGTACATGACACAAATTCTTCCTTTTAGAGGTAAAGTATAACATAACTTCATAATTTTCTTTGCATTTTATCCATCCTGTTTCATAGGACTAATGACATTTTGCTTATGTCTAAACTCTTATGTGCTGTAAGATTGTGGTGTTTTGTGCTATTCAGTCTATTAGTTTGCTTTATTTGAAATGAAATATGAATGCCTCTGGGGTTCACGAATTGTTTTTATTTAAACTGGATTTCTTCAGTTTTCTATTAAATATGAAAAGCATTATTATTTGAGAGAAAGTGGTATTAGCTGAACTAATTTCTTTTTTATTGAAGGAGGTTTTATGAAGATGGAGCAATTGTTCTTGGTGAAGAAGCAAATATGCTTGCTGGTATGCTGTTGGGACTCAATGCAATTGATTTCAGGTACTGTATTTGCATGCTTCATAACAAAATACTTAGGAAAAGTACTTATAAATCAATGTATTATGGAAAATATTCTTAAATTCTCATGGTAGTTTGAGAGAAAACTTAGGTTGAGGTGAAGAAAAGGGAAGGAGAGACATCTTGAATGGCTCTTCTAGATAAGAACAGAGTTATGCTTTTATATAACTGCATGATTATGTAGTAGTTTTTTCAGGTATCAAAATCTTAAAAGCAATCAGAAGTATAATTGCAGCAGATATTTCAAACCTATTAAATGAAGCTTATAGACATGAAATCTTTCAAAGTTATTTTTAAACAGTGAGGAAAACTGTGCGATTAAGTACTTAGTTATGCGCCGGTACTCAAGGATAGCCTTGTAACTGCATATGTAGAAGGTAATCTTTAACTTTATCACTTCTAAATTTAAAAAACTTCACCTACATATGACCATTTAATGTTAATTTTTGTTATAATTACCTGCAGCTGAACTGCTTACGTTAACTGACCGTTGCAATTTCTAGCCAGGTTTTTGTGGGCATTCCTATATGATTAATTCTGTGTTTTGAGGTAACAAAGGTGCAAGCACACCCTAGATAATAAAAAAACCAATGTGGTGTGTCTATATATGTATATATATCTTTAAAAAACCCCATCAGCAATATATAAAGATTACAGTGCCTATAAAAAGATCGAACCTGGCTGGTGCAAGACCTTGTTAATATGCCGGGTTGGGCCAGTTTAGCCTCGGGCAGAGCCGCTGGCGGAGAGTTTCATAATCCAGCACAAGGAAAAGGAGACTGATAATGCTGTTCTCCATTCTTCTGTCAGTTCACTACTAGTATTTACCTTGCAGTAGCATTAATGTTTGTCACAAACCAATATAGGAGGAAAACTGGCAGAAAACAGAACAGTAGCCTCGCTGGATGCACTGAGTCATCGACCATTGCCAAAAGGCTCTTCGGAGATTTACTCCTGTTTACTCCTGTTTATGTACCTCTATGCCAGGCTTGTTGGACCCTTCTATGAGCCAGCTTAAATTGTTGAAGAATGACAAAACATACCCAGTAAGACCGCATAGCTCTTTTGTTGTTAGCTAGTTTGGTTCGCAGAAGCATCCTATTAGTGGCAGAGATGATGGGAGAATAACGATTAGAGAAGAAAAGGAACAAATAGGAATGAGCACTGTTTTCCCTTTCTGGTGGTAAAGAGCATTTAGTTCAGCTGTCTGTGGAACTGCAACTGGGTGGGGAAAGAAAAAAAAAAAGAAAACAACCTAAAAATGCGTATCTTGATGGCTGCTGAACCATCATGGAGTCAGATAAGTGCCTATACCACTGTGAGGAGGGGAATGTCATGTTTGCATTTAAAACAAACAGAAACAATGGGAAGGGAGAGGTTGAAAACACAGAGTAGCTTCTTTTTCCAGCATTTTGTCATTAGATTGGCTTAACTACATCCTCAACATATGTTCTGGAAGAACAGAAGTGTGCTGCAGGATGATAAGAGTGCTAGCCTTGGGTACAGCAAAATTCAAGTCTTAGCAGATTTTATTAGTTTAAGCTTTACATAATCTGAAATTAAACTGCTTCTGTATTAGCCTTGTACTTGGAAGGACTACAGCTATACATTAATAAGCATTGCAAGATTAGGTCTGCAATATGTAAATCCTCTCGTAAAGAATCGTCTGTTGACTGTGTTTGTCTCACAAAAGCCGCGGTGGCACATGCTAGGGTATGAGGGCTTAGTTGTAGGACTGTACTTGTTATTTCTTTGTTCTCTAATTTCTAATATAAAGGAATCTGTTAATGGTATTCAGAGTAATGATTGGCTCTTGAAGACATTTAAATTTTGTCAGTGCAGCTTTTAAGAGTCTAGGCATTTTCTGCACGAAATGGGAACATGAGCATTTTTATTGTGCCATGTATCACAGAATGTTTCAGGTTGGTAGGGACCACAGTGGGTTGTCTGATCCAACCTCCCCGCTCAAGCAGGGTTATCCTAGAGCACATTGTACAGGATTGTGTCCAGATGGTTCTTGAATATCTCCAATGAGGGGGACTTCACAACCTCTGCGGACAATCTGTTGCAGTGCTCGGTCATCTGCACTGTAGAGAAGTTCTTCCTCATATTCCAGAGGAACTTGCTGTGCATCAGTTTCTGCCCTTTGCCTCTTGTGCTATTGCTTGGCACCACTGAGCAGAACCATCATAGTATTGTGATTTGAATGGCTGAGAAGCCGTAGCCATTCTTTGCATGTTATATATGAGATTTTTTTTCAGTTCAATGTCTCTTCTAAATATTGACTAGATTATCTATGTGGAACTGTAAGAAAGACTTTGGGCTGGAGATGAGAGAGCTTGTGTGAGAACATAATTTGATTTTTTTTGCCCCCTCACAGCAATATGGAATTAGATAATTGTGGTCTTGCAGGGGTGCTTTTTTTGTTTTCTTTGCTTTTCATTTCTTTGGGGAAAAAACCCAACAACCCTTTAGATGTACTTCCCAAATAGCACTTAAGTTACTGCATTGTCAAAAATGGTACTTTGCAATTCAGTTAGCAAAAGCTGTGACTTACTAGAATCTATTTATCAATAACAGAGATAGGAGGAGTGAGGAATATGAGCCTTGTGGAAGCATGATAATTTTGTCACTTCTGTGATAATTAAACATGGTTGAAATGCAATAATTTATATCCAATACAAAAAAAGAATACAGTGTAAGTGAAAGCTTTATAAAGCTACAGCCATTTAAGAACATTTTCCAAGAGTTAGTTTCATTTATGTTCCTCAGCTTCCTGCAGCCCAGCACCTGTAAGTGTCTGAAAGGAGAAAGAGCCTGAAATATTTTTGAGTAAAATATTTTTTACTTAGTAGGATGGTTATATAAGCACTCTGCAAACCCTTTAAATGATGTTAAATATGGAAAATTCCAAGCTCGTCCATAATTCTTCTGTTTCTGCTGCTTTGGTTAACTTTCCTGTTATTCTCTTGCCACCTCTCTGTATTTTTCAGAAGAAAAGCGAATGTTTAAAAATTAAGGTTTATAGCACCAAAAAATTATGAAAAATCAAGTTTCAGATTGGTAATATTCAACTGTAAATGTAATTTAATTTTCTTGTAATAAACTTATCATTGTTTCTCTGTTTTATAAGTTTTTGTCTGAAGGGTGAGGGATTGGATGGAAGCTATCCAGCTGTCATAGATTATACACCGTACTTGAAGTTCACCCAAAGGTATTTCTAGCTTTACTCTGCTTTTTAAAATTTTATTTCATTGGGAAAATTTTACTTTTTATTGGGCCTCTTACTTTTAATTTCATATGCAAAATTATATTTATCTGTAAGTACAAACCTGTACACTCATCTACCTTGCTCTTTCAGACTGTTGGAATTGTTACATGACTCATCAAATGTGAGTCATGCTAACTTTGTTTCCTTGGTTCAGAATTACAGTTCAGCGGGAAATGGATGCTGTATCTATCTCCTTTGATGATCACCAGACCAAGCTGTCCTTTCTCTTAGGCCTTTTCCGTGTAGCCATAACATTAAAAGTAGTTATTTTGTAAATAAAAATTATATATACCCTGGTAAATGTAAGATATGACATAGGCAATATAAGCCATTAGCACATAACAGAAAGTCATGACCAGTGGCTATGTAAACTGACTTTCTAGCTGCATTTTGCTCCTCTGATCAGCCTTAGGATAATAAAAAGAATTCTCACTATCTAATAAATCAAGTAGCAAATTGGCATCACCAAAAAGCATGGAAATTAATGATATGTTTTCTATTGTTGGGTTTACCAAAATGAGAGAAGCAGTTAGGAATAGTCATGAAGATGTACAATTGAATGTACATGAAACATCCTAGATATTCTCTTGAAGTTCTTACTAGCTTACATGTTAGTGACAAATTGCAATTCAATTTGTATCATGACAGGATCATGGGGTTGTGGAAATCGCTAGTTAAAAAAACCTGGCAAATTCTGTTAGTGTATTGGGAAATACAGTTGTTAAGGGAAGATTTTCAAACGGGTACTGGGATAAATCAGAATCACAGAATTGTTAGGGTTGAATGCACTTCTGGAGATCATCCAGTCCAAGCTCTTGCCAAGACAGAGTCACCTGGAGCAGGTGACACCTGGAGCAGGAATGTGTCCAGGTGGGTTTTGAATGTCCCCAGAGAGGGACACTCCACAACCTCCCTGGCTGGCCTGTGACGGTGCTCTGCCACCCTCAATGTAAAGAAGTTCTACTTCATGTTGTGGTGGAACTTCTTTTGTTTTGGTTTATGCCAATTGCTCCTCATCCTGTTGCTGGGCACCACTGAAAAGAGCCTGGCACCACCCTCTTGGCACCCACCTTTGAGATATTTATATGCATTGATGAGATTCCCTCTCAGTCTTCTCTAGACTAAAATAAATTCTTGTCTTTGAGACAGATGTCTCAAAGCATGCATTCTCTAGCATGCACTGATTCTGGATGATATGAAGATACTTTAACAATGAGTCTACTTACTATTTAGGAAGATGCATTCTGTGAAGTAACGGGCACATGATCTTTGCAATGAACATAGTGATACATTCTTATTTAAGTTTACCTTGATTTAACATAATGACAACCACTTTTTTTGTTTTCTGCTTTTTTAATTTATTTTTTTTTTAGAAACTAAATTTAGTTTTAGATATTACTCTATGCCTTGAATTTGTGAAGAAAAGGTTAAGTCATCACTTCCTTACATAGCGTATTGTAATGCATTTACCTTTGTACTTCAGGAGAGTAGTCCACATACAGTTGTCTAACTTAACTAAGATGACAAGCAAATTTTCACCCAATTTTAGGTGGCTATAAAAACAAAAGCTTGAAATACAAGTTGTGTTTAGTGATCTATCATATCCCAATATTTCAATTTTTTTTTTGTTTGCAGAACTTTTTAAGAAATGTGATGCTTCAGTTTCAACCAGAATTTGCATTTTTATAAGCACAGATTTGACTTGGCTAATAAATATGATTCTTCAGTTCTGACAGCATCAGCAGTGATGAAGAAGAGCTAAGAACGCTGGGCAGTAGTGGCAGTGAAGGCAGTACTCCAGAGAATATTGGTCCTCCTTTCATCACAGATGAAAACAGTTGGTACAACAAATGCAAAAGGGTAGAACAGAAGTACCGGCTTGCATTGGAACAGAAGGTAAAAGATCCGTTTTGTGTGGGGGCTATGGAACCAAAGCTCATCACGAGCCAACTGGTGACATATTCATCTAAGTAAAGGCAGGAAAATACATTAGTTATTGTTTAGCTTCATGTAAGTGGTCCTAAATTTTATGATCCTCAGAGTATCCAAGCATCTTTGCTCACTGATTTCAGGGAAAACACATTTGATGACTTGGGAAAGAGAACAGCAATAATTCAGAGATCAGATTTCACAATCTCATGTAGAAGCTTTGGCTTCTTTTTCCAGTCTTGGAATTACAGACACTCTGTCTCTAATGCTGTTAGGTTGTGAGTTTGAAGTTCACGTGATTTTTCTCTTCCTCAGAAGCCACAGAATTTTATTGTTGTAGGTAGACTGCCAATTGAAGGCTTTTATGATGATAGTGATGTTAAAGTTTAACACTTAGTCTTAAACGAAACAAAAAGGATCAACAGAGTAATCCATTTAGATGAAAGGCAAAACTATCTCCTCAGTGGTACTGAGATGGGTTTTTAGAAAATAGGTAGTTTTACAACTTGATTGAAGCAGAATGGGAAAGTAAAACATGAAAGGGTGTGTTTGTGTTGGATTTTAATTTAGGTGACATTTTGAGTGTAACTATAGAAACCAAAGGTAGGTTTTCCATCTACCACCCAACATACCTTAAGTTAAAGGTGAAGTGAAATATATGTCTGAACCTTCTAGTAATTTATCATTTTCAAAACAAAGTGCTTGTCAGTTTTTCGTAACAGCATATTACATCTACAGTAATTACAATGCATATTACCTAGTGAGAGAGAGAAAGGGAAGACTGTTCATAGACACCAAAGAAGTAGTGCACAGAAAAAGAAAGGAGGGGTCAGGAAAAACTACAGGGAAAAAAATGCAATACAACTTGCTAACTTTTTTTAAAAGAACTTCTATTAGTATTTTTAGTATTCTGTTTTCCTAGCATAAGAATTTGATTTTTGTGAAACTCTGAATAGAGTAAACCAGATGAAAGGCTGGAACCACACAAGGGTGCTTAGAGGTGTAATTATTTCCCTGGAGACGGAATAGGTAGAATCAAAATTGGTTTATTTTAATGCACTTTTTCAAGCTAAAAGCTACAACATAGCTAAAAATTTTCTAGGTAACAGTGAAAAAGTCAGATTTACTGTGAGATAATAGATATTTAGTATTTATTTATATTTTCTCTTAAAAAATAGGCATGCAATTATTGCTTTTCTATTTTGGGTCCCTTAGACTTCTTGTTTTTGAAATATGACCTGAACTGTTGCATCCAGGTTGCTGGTACAATCTTCTCAGCTAGCATGGTGTGACTTTCCATATGGAAAGGACTTGTGTTCCTGGTGCCCTCCCTGGTACAGAGGGCATTTTCCCTGCTTTTATAAACCAAAATATGCTGTTCAAAGGAAACTCTTCAAATACATAAATTAAAACCTGTCTCTTGAAGCACTGGAAGAAATTCTCATCCTTGCCTGACAAAAACATAGGATCAGTTTGAACTCACACTTTTCCCCACCATGAGGAAAGTGTTTTCAGTTCTGGAGAAGCATTGACGAGAACAAAATAGGTGGATGCTTATTTTTCTTGGTACATCCAAGTGGTTCATTTCCAAGGTTGCTCCATCAAAGTTGTGACATACATGTGTAGGAAAAGTGCTGCAACATGTAGCCCAAATCCACAGTCAGAATCACTAGGAGCCTTTATGCCTGCATAAGCACAAAGGTTGTCACAGTAAACTGTAACAGCAAATGGTGATTTTGGTTTATTCATGAGTCTAAGATCCAGAACCATTTCCATTCCATGAAGTTATTTCTGGTAACAATCTCTTAATGAACTGCTAGCTTCTCTATGTAACTAATGTAGGGTGAATTTAAGCCAGTTTTAGGATAAATCTTTGGAAATTTTGGTGAATTTAAACAATTTTCAAAATAGTAGCTACTCTGACAGCTGTTGACGCTTTCCTAGTTGTCTTCCTTTGGAATGCCTACTTGCAATTGCAGTAGCAAAATAACTTTTTTTTTCCCTACAGTTAGAAAATTTTCTGTTGTCTAATTTTCATTTGGCATGTGCCTGACAAGTTTTTATAAAATTCACTTCAATTGTACTACATCTGTTCTATTAAAACTTGAACAAATGACCAATAAGATGGAGTATGTAATAGAGCTCCTTTCCCAAGTGTTTCTCTCCCTTCCCTTTTTTCACAGCAATAAATTGCACCAACAACTGAGTTGCACTCAGTGCAGTAGGTACCAGTTAATCAGAAACTTTTTAGTTGAACAGAGGGCCTTTCTGACATTCTGTGTGTTGGAAAACTGGATGTTTGTGACAAGAAAACCAAGTTGAAAATAATGTCTTTACTAATACTGATACAGTGGGTCTGATGGATCCTTCTTTTGCTCTATTGTCATTCATTTTGCCCAAGCAATGATAAATTCCTTTTGTGCTTCCCAAGTAAGTATGTGTGCTGCAGTCATTAATAGCACAGGTGAATGGTATTTACCAGGTCACAATGTGAAAAGCAATTGGATTGCAGCTAAGATAAAGGTCTCTCTTCGGAGCCATTTGAATGGTAGGATAGGGTCAGGTGTTACTTCAGCAAGCTAAATCCTAGCAATGCTTTGTTGGATCAGCTACACTCTGCTGGTTTAGACCAAGACTCCTTGGTTATCCTACTATCCTATCTTAGGTACTTGACCAAAGTAGAAGTGGAGGGAAGAATAAACACCAAGCACATGATTATGCACCACTCTTCTTCTAATACACTCTTGGCCAATGTATATCAGCTGGGGGACTGCCTGAAGCTGATAAGGTTTGTCTGTGTAGTAACCTGTGATAGATGTGTCTTCCAAATACTTGTCAATTATCCCCTTGATTCCATGTAAAATGTTACCATCCAAAAAATTTGTTTTTGGCAAAGCATTCTGTGAATCTACCATCTGTTGTGTGAAAAACCACCTCCCATTCTGTCTTTTGAATCTGGCTCCTATGAGCTTGATTTCATGGTGCCTAGCTCTTGTTTTTTAAAAAGGTAGGAACACTCTCTTCCTTTCTGCCCTCCCCAGGCCACTCTGGAAATATGATGAGTTTGTCTTTTCCAACTTGTCTCTTGTCCAGATCAATGAGTCATACTTTACACATTGTAATTTATGTGGAAGTTATCCCTTCCCTGTTCTGGAATGGTTTAAACTGTTCACTTTTGTACAGTAAACTCCTGAATTATTTGTGTACTGTTTATACTGGAATTTTATATGCTTTTACTGGTGGGATGTGCATCTCTGTGTCATTATAGGTAGAGGTATTTACTGTACATAGCATTATGTTTCTGATACTGGTGCTTCAGGTCTAAAATGTTTCTGTAAAATTTGATTTTTCTTGTTTTGGAGTTTTTATGTTTTTGTGAGGCAGGAAGTTTGTTATGTTGTAACACATCATTTAGTACTTTCAAAGTGCCACTTAGAACTCCAAGGAATATCTTAGGAGTCAAGATAGAGTAGTATTTGATGATCCAGAACTAGGTATACTGAAAAGCTCTCAAGATTCCTTGGAACTTGTACTGAGACTAAAAAGTCTCTGTCAAATATAAATATATCCAGTGGATAGAGCTATATTTAACTATAGGATCACAGAATAGTTGTGGTCAGATGACACCTCTGGAGACTGTCTTGTCCAACTCCCCTGCTCTGAAAAAGGTAGACTAGAGCAGGTTACTCAAGGCCTTTTTCAGTCAGGCTGTGAATGTCTTGGGGATGCACATTCCCCAGCCTGTCTGGACAACCCATTCCAGTGTTCATTTAATGGGGAAAAAAAAAAAGAGGAAAGAAAAGTTTTCCTATATTTAAATAGTTTCCTGTATGCCTGTATTTCAGGTTGTGCCCATTGCCTCTTTTCACTGGCTATTACTGAGAAGAGTCTCATTCCATCATGCATCACCCTCCCGTTAAATACTGATGCACACTGATACGATTCTTTTTCGTTACCCTCTTCCCTTCTCTTCAGCCCTGACCTGAGCAATCCCAGCTCCTTCTGCTTCCTCTCATATGAGAGATGCTTCAAACCCTTAACAGTCTTTGTGGTGACGAATTACACTAATAGCACTTTGCTACCAGTTAATGTGAACCTGTTTTCTTAATTCAACAGGAGTTGAGAAGTGACACACCCATTCCATGTCTATTAAAACTACCTTGTTTTTAATACATTTTTAAAAATGTGGGCACCTATGAAACAGTTGCACATTTTTTCTCAGGTTTCAAGAAATGTGCACGATTTTATGTAGTGTAGATTTACAGTATCTAGTTTTAACTGACAATTTCTAGGAAGTTACTAACATCTGACATGCTGGAACCTTCTTTGTCATTTTAATGTGTGATTCAAAAGTTCAAAGAAACTTTAAAATAACATTGGATATTTTATTCATGGATCTCTTTCATTAATTATAAAGATCTGTGTAGATATAGTCTACTCTTATCTTTGTGTATTATCTAACATCCTGCACCTGTTCAGTTGTAGAACTCTGATCTTTTTCTTGTACTCATGACAGTTGTTTTTGAAAGATGATTTAGTGTTTCATGCTGGTGGAACTCCTGTCTCATTTTTTCATCCATTTTTCTATTCCTCTGCGAATATAAATAAAGATATGATTTTCCTGTTACCTATTAGGAAATCTCAAACTAATCTAAAGTCAATTTACTAGTCTATTAAAAAATAAGTAATTTTAAAAAACCTACAACAAAACCAAAAATTGTATACATCATAAACCAGAAAACATGAACATGCATAATCAAAAGTGATTTTGATAGTGTGTTCTTTAAAGTTTTCTAATAACTTACATTTTCAGGGTTATCTTGAAGAATTGGTACGACTCAGAGAAAACCAGCTGTCTGAATCTGTCTCACAGAATAAACTGCTCTTGCAAAGAATTGAAGATATGGATTTAGCCCATAAAATGGAGAAGGAGCAGCTGGAATATATCATTGTGGAACTGCAAGACCAGTTGTAAGTTAGCATAATGGAGAAGCATTGCTAGAGCAGTATTACTTCAATAATTCAACTTATTTAACTATACAATATGTAGAGTTTCTAATCCTATGGAAATGAGTCAACTTCTTAAAGAAATTGATGTATTTTAGCTTTTCTTTTTTACTGACAAGTCTTAGATTTGGGAATGGCTCCCTGGAAACTGCAGTAGTGTAAAACAGAATAATTCTGAGATTAAATATTTAAATTTTTTTTAGCTCTGAAATAGCTTACAGTAAACTTGCTTAAATTTTTAACACGTTTTTATAAAATGTTCTTTATATTTTATTACTTCCAGTTTTAAGGCTACTCCTAAAATTATTGAAAACAGCTTCCTTTTGAAGACTATTTTTTGAAAGTTAGGCAAGAGAGGATAAAATATTTATTTTCTTTGGCTAGATTCTAATTTATTATTGATGGCTCAGACACAGTAGTTCATATGGTAGTCCTAAAACTATTCAAACTGGCAAAACAGTTTGCTATCACCCTTTCTTCAATGCAAGGCAAAATGCTAAAACAGTAGAAGGCTTATTTTTTTTATGTGATTTCCAGTATGATAAATATTTGAGTATCTAATGATCATTATACACTTTATCCTCTCAGCCCTGTCTGTTGGGTAGGGAGGTTTTTTGCAGAGACATTCCCACGTTGGATGGGGCTCTGAGCAACCTGGTCTAGTGAAGGTGTCCCTGCCCATGGCAGGGGTGTTGGAACTGGATGGTCTTTAAGGTGCCTCCCAACCCAAGCCATTCAATGATTCTGTGTTTGAAGACCCAGGTAGATGGAGGAGTCGCTGTCTGGTGATAGGTGATAGTAAAACTGCCATAGGGTGCACCTGCAGCAGTTGAATGTTCTAAGTTCATAACAAATAAAAGACAAGTTATTTTGCCTTAAATCTGGATTAATTTGTAAATATCTGAGCCCTGGAGTAACATGACAGCCATCTGAGATCTTTGCAACAATCCATGATAAAGAGCATATATAAAGAACACCATCCAAAAGGGTCTTTCCTGCAAAGTACTTCTAGCTTGTAAGCAAAGCTGCTTTTTTTTTTCCTGCTGCTCTCTTTCTCTCGTAATAGATCGTTTTATTGCCGGTGCTTGAAATGGATTTTATGAAAATGTTCATGAAAACAGACTTGGCATTTTATTTAGGCCAAATTCAGAGTTGAGGAAGAAAAAAAGGTGTTTTTCCAAGTTTCTTTTTTTTCCCTCTGATTGACTGCAAGTTTTTGAGAGATACCTGTTCTTGAGTTCTTCTCTGAACTTACTGATATGCCTAATGATTCATGTTATACTGCTTTGGAATCCCTGGTTATTTGGGGAAGGTAGGGGAAGGTATGAACTCATTTAAACCTACTCTGATACTGGAAATTTTGAATGTTCATACCTGCTGTTTAATTTTAGCTGAGATATATGCAGTCAGACTGTTCTGAAGATCTCAGTCTTTCAGGTCTGATTTTGTTTGATGGCTCTATTTATGTAAAGGCTCAAACTATGGAATAAGTTCTGTTGTATCTTGACAGTGTGTCTTGTATATCTGTTTGTAAGACACTGCAGTCAGGAGTCTGAACTACACTAGATATTTGCAGAGGTGTAATTTTACATTTTTATTGCTGTGAGTGTAGCGTGCCTGTCAGGTGAGGGAGGGGAAGAAATATTCCTAGAAGGTCTCTAGTGGTCAACACCAGGCATAATTAACTTAATCATATTTGGTATTTGTGTTGGGTTTTTTTTATTCCATCCAAGGGTGGCCTGGCAGCAGAGTGTGTTGTATCAGTAATGTGTCTGTAATGAGGCATGAGTTTTGGCCAATTGCTTTTTATGGTCCAGCCATTTTAGAATGATGTTAAAGTAATACCAAAACTTAGTGTTTTGTTCCCCTACCATTACTAGCATTTTGAAGCAGTGAATGTATGCTGTAATCTGTTTGAATTCTTCATCAGCAGATAAGAGCAAGTTTGGGACTGTAATTCTGTCCAAGGCATACTGCATTCCTGTTTGTAAAACTCTTCAAGATCTGGTTTAGGATTGTTTGCTGTGTAATTGAAACTATTATAAATAAACATTCTATACTTTCTTTTTAATGATACTCTTTTATTCTCCTGGCTGCTGCTTTAGGTAGCAAGGTCTACAGCTTCAAACTTCTGTTGAGTAATGTTTTGTTGAGGTTTCCAAAATGGTATTTCACGGGCATGTAAAGTGAAATGTTTTATGTATATTGTCAGTGGACTTGGCAGAATCTGAGTCTATATCTATTTCTGCCCTCCCCCCCAGAAAAAGAAATGTGTGGTAAGGAATAAGAGATCTGACTTCCTTGATGGTATAGGCCATTACTGTTGCTGACTTGGAAACCAGTTAACACAGGATCAACAGATCAACAAGGCCTTCAGGTTAAAAATCAGATTTCCTACAGAGAAACTTTTCTGTGTGCACATTTACTAAGGGGGTTTGCTGTAAAGCATGAAATAAATATGGGGATAGGAGGTCAGAGAAATTTGGAAGGAATTTTTCTTTTACAGCTGCTATGCTTCATGTTCTACAATTTTCAGTATTCTTAACTTTGTCTCACACACTTGAATATTCAAACTACAATGAACAACATAGTTTCTCAATTTAGTTAAAAGCCCTTTTACAGATCTCATGAATACCAACATCTGGAAAATGGTAAACCTGAAAATTTATCAATTATTCACAAAAGAGTAACATTTTTTCGTGTCTCTCAGCTTAATTGAATTTCTTAGCCATATGCCCCCCCATCTGGGGATTGGACCTCTTACTTTGTTGGAAGGTGTCTGATGGCAAATCAAGTTATAAAAGTGAACCTGCAGTAGACGACCTGATCATCAGTTCAACACATTTAAGCTAATGCACAGCTTTTCAGGAAGAGGTTTGGACTGGATATTGGGAAAGACCTCTTTACCCTGAGGGAGGTCAAACACTGGAACAGGCTTCCTGGAGAGGTGGTCGATGACCCCAGCCCATCAGTGTTCAGGAGGCATTTCAGTTGTGTGAATTGTAATAATGATGAGCCACTCAGGGCCTTCATTTGCTTTCTTCAGATGTCATCACTGTGATGTGTTTTCTCCTAGGAGTTGTTGTAGTTGAACACTACAGAATAGTGCTTTTGGCTTCACTCTTCTATAAGAATAGTGTATTTTTACAGTGAGGGTGAGGCAGTTCTAAAGGCCTGAAAGTGCTTAAAATTAACAGCTCACAGGAGGACAGCCAAGAGAAGCCTGTGATCCATGGCAAGGAAAAAAAAAGATGAAGAAAAGAGTTTGAATTCTGTAACATTCAAATTACAGAATTGTAATTTGATGGGAGAAGGATCCCAAATCATCAAGGAACTGCATCCTGGAGTATTAAATATGTACGAAGGCAGACATTACTTCCTCCTCTATGATCCTGCAAAGAAATGTTGAATGTTTCTTGAAGCAGAGAGACATTTGATTGTGCATCCCACCAGTAAAAAAATTCTAAGCACCTCCATAGTGTAGGTATATTTATTTATAAGTTGTGCTAATGTATTATTTACATTCTTAAACATACAAAAACAGAAATTGAAAAGCATAAGATAAAAATGAAATAAACAAAATGTTATGTGTTTTTAAATTTATTAACAGTACAAAAAGGGCTTTTGCCAGTACCCCAAAGGATTATCTTGTGCATCTCACTTTGGAGACCACTGCCTTGAAGGACTAGTTAGCTCAGTTAAAGATGTGACTGGGCAAAATCTGGAACCACTGGCCCACAATATCCTTGCATTAAAACTCTTTAGCTCAGCTTAAACAGGCTTTTTTTCCCTGATTCTTAGTCTTTCTTTTGACTAACCCACTACCTGTGTTATGACCAACTCTGCTGATATTTGTTACTTTAAAGTTCAGATTCTGCATCTGAAATTGATATTTTATGTAGGTATATATGTATTGATGTATGATTACAAGAGAGATTCCATCAATTTCCTGAATGACTCATGTCCTACGTATTGACTCAGTGATGTTATAAAAGCTGATCACTTCAACACAGAACATCTTTTTAAACAAAGTGAAAGGAAAAAGGAAAGCATTGTATGCAAAGCAGAAAAACTCTCAAAATGCTTTAAAGCTTTTTTCTTCTGCTGTGTTTTTTGCTGAAATGAAAACAGTGATTTGTGTAATGCTTACCAACACGGGTTTCCTCCTAAAGAATTTCTTCAGGTTTTCAGGCTGGTGTGCCTGGTGTAAGATGGTACAGCCCCTTTGTCCCAACTGGTGTAATTTTTTTTTCAATTTATCACGTGTATGTGAAATTTACTTTGTCAATTCAATGACTATGCTGTATTTTATACCACTCTTTTTTTTTATCTCTCTCTACTGTTTCTTCCTATATCCCCATCTTGATCTGGAGGGAGGGAAGGAAAGTTAGAGGGGAAAAAAAAGTCAGTCTTCCATGTTTGGATTTCTGTCACTGGTTAAGGCACCGATAAGCATCAAATAAAATTGTAGGGACACTCACATCTTATATTGAATTAAGCTTGACTGTGTAACTAAGAATTTTTTTTCATGTGTTGTCAAATCTTAAAGATAGGTTTAATTTGTCTGGCTGTTACTTCAGAATTAGCCATTTCAAGGTCCAAGCTGTGCTTGTACTCCATTCTTAATGTCTTCATATAGCTTGACATTTTAATATTAATAATTCTTAATATTTCAATATTCAGCAATGCTGCAGTTTCTATCTGGATAATACAGATGTCTTTGTAAAACCAGGAAATGACAGTGTACCTGCAGCCCTGAGAAGCTGGGGTTTTTTCAGTGATACTCTTTAATTGCAGTCAGTGTGCTGTGTATGCCTTCACACCTGAGGTGTGCACAGCCCGTCACACTTCCCTCTTTTCCAGGCACTGACTGCTGGAGTACTCTGTCCACATACCTTTTTTCCCTATGTTAGCACTGCATGGAGCTCAGGGTAATGTTCCTTGCCTTTCAGAAAGGTCCATCAGCTCATTCTCAGGAGCACCTGAACGTAGCACGCTAGTTCCGTGAGCAGCGTGCAGAGTACATTCATAGATGTTTAACTCCAGGCAAAATTAACTTCTCTGTTTCAAACGCACCTACCATGTCCTACCGGATCTACTATGGACTATGTAAAGGAAGATGTACTGTGTTCTCTGTAGCAAAGATGATTTCTTTTCAACGAATGGTTAAAAATCTTGCTTATGAAAATAGCATCTCTGCTTGTCCTAACTTCGTCAGGATGCTATTTGTAAATGCTCTGGAGTCTGCAGAGTGCTGCCGCAAGCACTCAGCCTGTGAGCAGGCCGGGGAGGGTCAGAGAGGAAGGCACAAAGCTGTAGAGGATGTAGGCTAAAGCTGTGCTGTCAGGGACAAAGCAAGGAAAAGCTTCTCCAAGGAAACGGAAGCAGAAAGGTCTGAGCAAAGGCTTTGAAGTTTAGCTTGTGTTTTGTGTCTCCTTGTGAGTAAAACTTCAATGTCAGTTGCCTGACTCTGTAATCCTAGCTCAAAACCTAAATCATCTGGAGGAATAGGAAAGCTGGATCAATTTTTTAGCCCTCTTGCCTTCATTTCAGAAGTCCTCTATTAAGACTTTTTCTTTTCTTAAAGGAACTGAATTCCTCAACTGCTTAAGAACAGTAAATCCAATTTGTTGCAGCTGCTTTATTTCCTCAGTGAAAGGAAGTTGAAGATTAAATTTTAATCTTTGATCTTGGCAAATTTCTTTCCTAGAATGTGAAAACTGAGAATACTAATCCTTCTTTCCTTTTAAAGCTTTCATGGATCCTGCTATCAAACCCTAATTCACATAAGCCATGCTTTTATTTGTAATGCTTCCTGTCTATCCTCTGCTTCTCCCTCAAGTTTGAGCAGCAGTTTGAAATCCTTAGTATTGCAGCCTGGTTGATTTTCAGGTCCTTCTTTTTTCAGCTTGTCTGGTTTTGTTTTGTTTTGTTTTTACAGCATAGAAAAAATATTACATATTCTGAGAGATGTTAAAAATTTCATTTAAGGCAGTGTTTTGAATTTTGTTTTTGTGTAATTTTTTCTTTTGAAGTTTACTGCAATATTGTAATCCCATTCTGTTTTACAAGGGTGTGAGTTGACAGCAAGAAGGGAAGTTCTGTTTTTAGTGAGCTGGAAATCCAAAAAGACATGGGTGTTTCCTTTTTTGCAAATATAACTGGGAAGAGTTCAGCTGGGCGTAGGACACAGACAGAGAGACTCCTGCAGTTCAGAGGGGAATATACAGGGCAAGGTACAGAACTATGCAGAATTAAACCATTTGCAATCAAGCCTCCAACATGATAATTCTATTCTTAGAATTCACATGGGTTTATTGTGCAAGAGGAAGCCAAAAGTTTCTGGGTTGATAGCAGCCTGAAGGAAAGGGCTTACTCTACAAGATGCAGTAGATAGGGAGGCATTTATTTTTAAACCCTCATATTTTAGTATCTCATTCAGAACTGTTAAAAAGGGGGGTTAAAAGGTGTATTTTAAAATAAACCTTAACATTCCAAAAAAGAGTTTAAAGCTTTTGAAGCTATTGCTGTCTTCAAGGATGTGTTGGAATATTTACAGCAAAATGTTTTCTGACTCCAAAATGAAAAATACTCATTTTTGTAGGGAGTCTGCCTTCTGCTCCCTTCTCCTCTGCACTCCCCTTGGTGGGTTAGAGACCCATAGGGACTTTCCTTTCAGCATTTTGCATACTTAATGACCTTAGCATGGCAGTGTGTCCCCTTCTAGGAGTCTGTGACGTGTAATACAAAAATCTGGTTTTATAGTGGCACCTTTTTTCTCTTCTCCCATAGCTTCATTTCTATGGATAAAGGCATTGCATGGAAGTAGCAAGCAAGAAAGCTTTAAATAAGTTACCTGGACATTAGCACTTCATGCATTCCAAGTTCCAGAAGATGTATCCAATATAGAATTATAAGACTGGTAACAGAGGAATGTAAAGCCTTTCAAAATAATAATAATGACAAGTATTGAGCCTCTGAAGGCCTCAGAACAATGCAGTTGCAAATGATGTGCATTCACAGTAGGAAAGCATATTGTGTGGATTATGAGTTTCTTACCTGAACTGTGGCAGAAAAAGAATACTTGCTTTGGCTTAGTAATACAGCAAGCATCAGTGTCTTCCTCTTCTAATTCCACAAAGAGAATTATCTCATGTCTGGAACCTCAGGTGAACCTGAGGCTATGTTTTCATAAAAGACTTTGGATAACTTGATGCTGCAAATGGAGGGATTAGAAAAAAACAGGTAAAAATTATGGTAAGTCAGTCATGGTGCATAATCATTAACTGCTGGCTCGCAATCATAGAGCCTGAATTTGATCTCTGTGCTTTATCTGTTTAGATAAATAACCTTGCATTACGATTTGCTTCTGAGAGTCACAGGGTTTTGTGCTTCATTTCTTAAAGCCGCTCAACCATTTTGCAGTAGTTTCTCCTGTTTTTACTGAATTCAAAGGAATCATGTTAAAATGGCAAAGAAGTTATTGAGAAGACCAGTGGTTTTAGAGAAATTTTCCTGGTCTGTTAATAAGGAAGCTCTTAATTTATTCTTTTTCCCACACCCTTGTAGAATTGGTTTTTTAAAGGACTTCAGCTATAAATGGATATTTTGTATTTACATCACTGACAAAGGGGAAAAAAATCCTTAAACGATAAGTTGAGTTTCAGAGGATATTTACAGAAGGCAAATTAGACGATCTGTCAAAAAAAAAGCATGTTTGCTGAGAGTCCTCCTTCCTAGCTGATCTGATAGTTGAAGAACTGACTTTAAATCTGCTCTTTACTTTTTCCATAGTTCAGTTGCTGATCAAGATCAGCATTCTTGTTTTCTGTCAAGACCTACTATCTGCGAAAACTGGTTGTGTTGTGCCTGTTATCCTCCTCCGGAGAATCAGGCCCGTGTATTTGTCCAAGGACATGAAGAGTGTCAGTCACATGCTGCAATGCTATTTTAATGAGCATACGCAAAGTCAACATATTATGGTATGTTTTGATCCCTTTTGGATGTCTGTGTTCAGAAACAAAGTCTCCACTGCAGTTAGACTAGAACTCAGGAGTCCGGCTGCTGGTATTTCTGACAGTATAAACTTCGTCAAATTATCCAAAGGTCAAGAAAATCAAAGACTGTATAAAACTGATAACTAATTTTGTTACTGGAGGATATAGTTCAAGATCTCTCTAAGAGACAATAAAGGACGATTAAAAAATGCTGAAGAAGCTTCAGGGGTATCTGTTCTGTGGCACAAGTAGTGCCATTGCTGTGACACGTGAAGATCTGTTGGTCAGTCAGAATAAGAAAATGTGTTGTGGTAGGACATTACTGCTTTTTTTTTCACTGCAGCAACTGCTTTTAGAAAGTCTGCTGGAATCTAACTGCTCTGGGATCTAGGTTGGGGAATAGTGTGTCAGTGCACAGGGCACAAATCTGAGAGAGATGATATATTGCAGCATCAAAATCTACTGGTAAGTAACTCGCTTTCATACCTGCTGATCTAATTTCTCAAAGTCCAATGACATACCAGTCCAGACAGCTCACTGCTGTGCTATACTACTGACAGCTTGGGAGTTCCCTTTTTATTTTGGAGTTGCTTTTACAGATTTTAGTTATATTCATGTATGCTATCAATTTGAGTTTGCATTCCATATTTCCTGTCCTAAATAAAGATTTTTAAAGCTTGTTCTTATTCGAATGTTTTTATTTTTTTTTTAAGCTTTTATTTTCGCTTTTACTTTTCACTACTCAGGTAGTTCTTGAACTGGAACACTCATCTGATGTAATTCCCTTTCTTAGGGAATTAGTCTGTTTGGTTTATTTCCTGTCTTCATCTGCTGGTAGGAGGGCAAATTGCCAACTGGACTGGCATTTTCTGGATTTGGAGAAATTAAACTTGCAGGTAAGAAATTACTGGTTTTTCATAGGTATAATTGGAAACAGAACTGAGTTTTGTTTTATTAAACAAAAAAAAAATCTATGTAAATGGAACTTTTGGAATAGGCTTTCAATGAAACTGGATTTGATCTGGGGGAAATTGGAAATCCAGGATAGCTGAAATGAGACCAGAAATTTTACGTGGTTACCCTGGAAAGGCTATTCTGTATTAGCTTGGGCTAAACTTGATATTAAATTCTATTTACTTATGAATTTTTAAATTCCCAGAGGTAATATAGTTACAGTATAGTAAGTGACCAGATATAATCACTGTTTTATATAATTTCTGTTGTGCATGCAGGAACCCCACATACGGGTTGTCCTTTGTTCCTCTCTCTCACTATTAAGTCGGGTCACATTTTCAAGATGCAAAAGTCTTAGATGTGTTGATTCAAAGCAGTAATTTCTTAATCTTTTGAGAGGCAGCTGAGCTGCCAAAAGCAATGCTAGTGCAAACAGAAGTGTTTGTGGGGTTATCTTATGAATTAAATTAAAAAAAACATAAACAAACACAAACCAAAAAAGCTTCACCAAAAAAAAAATTAAAATAGCTAGTTTTTGATACTTCATTTTCACAGTGGCCCTTAACATGATTGTATTAGAACTGAAAGGCAGCAGGGATGGAAATGGGCAGTAATTTGTCAATTGCATTTTATTTTTGTGTGTGTACCTTACAGAAACATACCCTGCATGTGCTTAATACTCTCAAAACAATAAATCATTAAATAAACAGCTCAAAATAATAAAAGTTGAGGAAATGGGCAAGTAAATATTTTGGAGAGTACCTGACAAACACAGGGTCAGTGAACAGTAGAGGAGAAGGATGTTTATTGGAAGACTTTACTAATCTCACATTTCCCAGCTTCTTAAATACACAGTTAAAGAACTGAAAGTCAAAAGCATGCAGAGATATTTCTGGGAATAGCTGTGTAAACCTGATGAATGCTTTGGCTGCTTCTGTTATTCTTGAATAAAAGTGAGTAAATTTACAGGCCTGGAGGAACCATATGTATCTGCAGACACTTATTTCCAACTTGGGAGTATGTTAGTATTGATTAGTTAATGAGTCATCAGTAAGCTTTTGTAATAGGCAGGAATTCATTAGCAGGATGTTTTTACTGAAAGGTTTTTTTGTTTTTGAAGAGGAGCCTAATTTTAATAGTAGTTCCTGGTATAGAGAACAAAAATTATAAATGTAAGACAAATATTTGTTCATTTTTAATGATGTATTTTAGTATTAAGATGTTCTCATCTCTTTTGCTGGTTGTTTTGCCAAACGAATTATTGCAGTAGTATTTTCAATTTGTGTGGAGTTTTTCTTTTTTTCAGATATTAAAAAAATCCCACCACAATTGAAGTGTCATAAATAGGGTATTCTAGGACAACATGGCAAGACTGTGTATATTTTACTTCCCTTATATATTTGAATTATGGAAAAATCTATGCTGTGAAGTAGTACAAAGGATATTTGGTTATTTTAAAAGAAATGCCCTGGTTTCAGCTGGGATAATTTTCTTCCTAGTAGCTGGTACAGTGCTGTTTTTTGGATTCAGTTTGAAAATAATGGTAATAGGTAATAGGCTGATGTTTTGCTTGTTGCTGAGTGTACTTTCTCTGCCTATCTCTTCACAATTTCTTTATTTTTATAATGTTTGCAGAACTTGAAACCCTATATGAAGTTATCTTACAAAAGTGTTGGTGGGATAAGGACTGTTAAGGGTACAACTGTTTTCTTTCTGCAGATTGTAAAACAACTACTGCTACTTTTCGCCAACATGGTTATAAAGAGATGGAAATAATAGTAGGCACAGAAGATAGAAGTTAGTTGGATGAGAGGGAGGAAGTTCACAGACTCTCAAGACAATCAAGAATTTTTTCACACCTAGATTAGAGAACATACCATAAATGGGATTAACCCCCCTGCTCTCATAAGCTCTTATGTATTCTTCCTACACTGCACAAAACCTTCTGCACTCTGCAGTCCCACTGTATTAGTCCAGGATACCCTATTCAGCTGTATCTCACACACTGCCTGTCTTTCATTCAAAAAACAGTCGTACAATCTCTTATTAAGATCCACTGTATTCACCAGGTACCTGAGATTATTACTTTTAGCCACCGTTTTTATCTTCTTTTCCAGACTGAAGAAAAGGAGTTAACAGCTTGGTGTATATGCTTGTTTTCACTCAGATTTAATAGTATTTCCTTGGTTTTTAGCTTCTCTCTTTAGTAAATCCTATTGTCTCTCATACTTCTTTTCTTTTGGAGTGTCCTTGCTTTTACTCCTATGTTAAACAGCTGAACATACTGTCCACAAACCTTATCTTGCATTATCCTTAAATCCTCACAGCTACAAAACCAATAGAAGCATATTTTATTGAACTTTATTTAAAAATAGAACTGCATACTCGTTGCCCTCCTGGTGATAAGGAAAAGTCCTGCTTCAAACCCTGCAGCATCTCCACCCAGAGCTGGCCAGCACTGGTTACGGTGTTTGCATTCTGGGGAACAGAGCACTACTGTAGAAATTCAATATGCCTTGGATAAAATGAGTTGTTGTCCTTTGAGAGCTTTTAACCTCTAGAAAGCATTTCTCTTGTCTGAACAAGAGCAGGACAGCAATAGATAGTCTTGCACAGCTTTTTTTCACATTGAGTTTTGAAATTTGTATTTGCTTATTTCATTAAAACTTGATAATGTTTTCTTCCTTTTTAACTTTTTCTATGGTAAATGCTTTTGTATCCACCTCTTTTCCTGTTTTTGAATATTTGTAGCAGGATCATCTTTCCTCATGGTGATTAAGAGTGTTAGGGTTCTGTATGCTGTGTAGACGTGGCATTTAGGGACGTGGTTTAGTGGTGGACTTGGCAGCGGCAGGTTTACGGTTGGACTCAATGATCCTAAGGGTCTTTTCCAACTTAAATGGTTCTATGTTTCTGTGCAGTTTAATACTTTGACTCTTGAAATAAGTCTGGTTAAACAAAGGCAGTACCAGTTTTTGCATACCAAGATAATTGCTCTCTGCAGGCAATGCCTTTATAATGGCTCTGTGCTGCAGTGGAATCTTATGATACTTGAAAAATGTCTGCAGAATCGCAAAGAGCTAAATAATCTACAAAGCTCATGAAATAGGTAGTAACTAATAGCATCTGGTGTAAATATTTTGTCTGACTTTCTGTTGTCTAAACTACTGTTTTATATATATTTGATACTGCACTTGGACTTTAAAATTTCAATTCTATTTTTACATATTTTAAAAGATTCAAAATGAAAGTTTTAAGGGGAGAATAGTTAGTTCTGTATCCTACTTGGTGCCTGGTTTTCTTCCTGAGCATGGTGGAGTGATTTAAGAAGTGATCTGCTGAAACTATCTTTAAATGTTATGTTAAAATCCCTGGAGAAGTTTGGCGAGTCTTTGCTTCAGAATTTCTTTGTTCACTCAGAAAGGGTGGAATTTCAGGTTACTATGGTGTAAAGATTTGTGGAATATAGGCTATAGAAATATTAGATATATTCAGTATAGAAACCCATGTCAAATGCAAAAATTCTACTACTAGTAACTTGACTGTAGATATATGTCTGTAATAGTGTACAGGGGTTGTCCAAATGGAAATTTGCATGTATGTGCTACGTGTGAATTTGCATTTAGGCACTGTGGGCATAGTTGTTCATATAAACTGTGTCCTGTTATGAAACTTCTGTGAAAACATTCAAGATGTCCTTCTGAATGAGGAGGTGATGTAACGTACCTGGAAAACCTCATAAGAACTTGCTATCTCACTGTTTCAGTTTCCTCAGATCAAGAAACCTGTAACAGCCCTGTGTAATGCTCAGTGTTCCCCACAGGGTTAGGGTTATTACGTGGGGAAGTGAATACCATACAAGATACTTGAAATTATTGCGAGCTTTGGGTTAGCAAAGCGGTTATTCCTGTAGACCTCTTAGAGAGGAGGGTGAGGGGGTGGATTCCTTGGTAGAAAAGTTGATTGTTTACTTGTATGAATGCTGAGGGAATTAGTCATCTTGAGAGAAGTTTCTTGAAACTAGTTTTAATCACGGTGGTGCTTCATCTCCTTCTTGTACAGTGTAACTCTGAATCTGTCTTCTCTGTCAAACTCAGCTGCTAAAAATTCCTTACTGAGATTAATACTGTCCTGCTTTGTTTTGTGGGAAATTTTGGCTCTTTGGGCCCTGTTATGTGCCCTTATAGAGGTTCCTGTCTAACCAGTTCAGATACCACCAGAATAAAAACTACATTGTAAAAGTAGACCTGTTGACAATGTTATTGGAAAATTCACGTAAGTGTATGTGTGCCATGAATAGTTATTTAATTTGCTCTGCAGTTTGGCATTTCGGATAGCAACATGGCATTTGGCTTTGAACTTCTGAATACATTTGGCATGGAGATGAGTAAATTAGCTTTTTGCTTCAGGCCAGAGATAGTCAAACTCGTTGTAGAGCAACATTTTACTATTGCCTAGTATTTAGTGGATTGGAGGACTTAAGAAACTCAATTACAAAATGCTAGTACTTTTATTTCTAGTTATTCTACAGCAGTATAAGGGCAGATCAAAAGTTGCCTTGTACTGTTGGAAAAAGGCTGGTCCTGTCTTGGAGCCTGAAGAACTATGTACTTTCCATATTTCCGTATGACTTTTGGTGACTTCCAATACTAGTGTATTAGCTTCCTAAACTCCAGGATTTTAGAAAACTGGTTTGCTTCATTGGGAATATAAGGCAAAACTAATTTCAGCATTTAAGGTATTCAGTTTACAGTTTTTCTATCAGTTATAGACATAAGTTACTACAAACTGTAACGTGATAGAAAACAGAATAACTATGTGTTATATTTTGCCTGAAAGCATACAGTGGAATTAACACATCTGGTTTTTAGTTCATTGTGCAAAAGTATTGAAGGGGGGATGAGAGGGTGTTCAAACTGCAAAAAAAATTGGTGGTGAGGGAAGCACATCACATTCCCATAGTGGGCTTGCAAAATAGCTGGCTTGTTAATTACCATTATGCTGGCAGAAAGAACCTTTTAAATGCAGTTGCTCTTCTTTATTGCTTTTCTAGAAGGATTCAAATTTCAACTTTTATTTTGTTCCTAAATATGTCTCAATGTGTTTCTTAGTTGCTTCCCCTAGGAAAAATGAACAGTTTAAGATGCTTTGTGAAAATTGCAATCTGTTGGTCACTTGAAGCAGATCATCTGGATGGTCACTAGCGGTGTTCCCCTAGGCTCGATTTTGGGGTCAGTCCTGTTTAACATCTTTATTGATGATCTGGACATGGAAATTGAGATCACCCTCAGTAAATTTGCAGATAACACTAAGTTGGGTGGGAGTGTTGATCTGCAGGAGGGTAGGAACGCTCTGCAGAGAGATCTGGACAGACTTAATCAATGGCCTGAAGACAACCACATGAGGTTCAAGAAGGTGATGTGCCAGATCCTGCCCTTCGGTCATGACAACCTCCTGCAGTGCTATAGGCTGGGGGAGGAGAGGCTTGAGAGCTGTTTGGCAGAAAGGGACTTGGGGGTGCCGGTTGACAGATGGCTAAACATGAGCCAGCAGTGTGCCCAGGTGGCCAAGCTGGCCAATGGCATCTTGGCCTGTATCAAGCATAGTGCTGCTCGCCCTGTACTCAGCCCTGGTGAGGCTGCACCTCAAGTACTGTGTTCAGTTTTGGGCCCAAAAAAGACATTGAAATGCTGGAGTGTGTCCAGAGAAGGGCATCAAGGCTCGTGAAGGGTCTAGAAACCATGTCCTGTGAGGAACATCTCGGGGAGCTGAGGGTGTTTAGTCTGGAGGATACTCAGTAGGGACCTCATCACTCTCTACAAGTACCTGAAAGGAGTTTGTAATGAGTGGGGGTCAGTCTCTTCTGCTGTGCCTGCAGTGACAGGACCCAAAGAAATGGCCTTAAGATGAGACAGGGGAGATTCAGATTAGATACTAGAAATTTTTTTTCACTGTTCAGGTGATCAGGCATTGGAATAGGTTGCCCAGGGAGGTGATGGAGTCACTATTCCTGGAGGTGTTTAAGAGGATCTGGCACTGGGTGATGTGGTTTGTGGTTTAGGGGTTAGAGTGGCAGTGCTGGGTGATGGTTGGACTAGATGATCTTGAAGGTATCTTCCAACCACAATGATTCTATGATCATGTATGTCCTGGTTTTCCTTTATCTTAAGGAATTGTATTTAATAGACTCTTTTTTTGTATTCACAGAACTGTGCTAAAGAATAATGACTTGAGATCAAGACAAGAATTAACTACTCACCTCACCAATCAGTGGCCTTCCCCAGGAGCTCTGGATGTCAATGCTGTTGCCTTGGACACGCTACTCTATAGAAAGCACAATCAACAATGGGATGAGTAAGTTTAATATTTATTTTGATTCCCCCTTAGAGGAAGAGGGAAACTGAATGACGTATTTCCCTCAGCATACTTTGGAACATATCCTATTGGAGTCACTTGTTACAATGTACAAGGATCAGCTGGTAACTAAAATCAGTTTCTCTTGCTTACCATAAAAATTTTCTTCCTTTGGATTAGTTTTTAAAAAGGGCAGAAAAAGAAATCATTGCTTTAGGAAAGAACTGCTTTAGGAAATAAACAAAAATAGTGTTTAAGAGAAGAAATATTAACAGCGTAGTTTTTTTTAGAAAACTTTTTAAGGAGAGTTGAAGATACCTAATTAGATCTTTAAATGTGTTGTTATCAAATATTACTTGCTTTGCAGGAAAAGTTTTCAAAGTCTGGACCAACTTTCAGCAGAAGTTAGTCTTTCTCAATCCTCTCTGGATCCAGGTCACTCACAGGATGGGAAGCAAGATGGAATTAACTTGTTAAATGAAGGTACAGAGCCAGTCTAATGTCTTCCTTTAATTTTATTCTTCATAGCTCTGAACTTTAGTCCCTGGGAGACGAATTTTCAGAAGAAAATATGCATTGAAAAACAAATTTTTCATTGTTATACAACGTTTCAGTTTCCCTAAGGACTCTGCTTTTAATAAGTTTGGATTTATGAAGATACCCACCCCATTCCTCTGTATTTAAAGCTAAGCTTCAAATGTGTTGCACATCTCTTCCTTCTCCATCACAGAACCAGTCAGCTCCACTACAAGGAGGATCTCCTGACATCTTTCTGCTGTAACAAACTCTATGGGGGTTTTTTTGCTTGTTTTAAAAGAATGATTAAAGGCACTGGATTTGCAACTACCACTGTCATTCTTACATCTTGCATTTAGCATTTACATGTGGAGATGCAGCCTGATAGTGTTTCCAGTAAAGTATAGAGAGGAGCATGATATGAACTGTGTATATAAATGTAATATATGCACATATCCCATTTCAAACCTGTATGCTTATCAAAGCTTAGCTGCTCCATCTTGTGGGCAATTGTGAAAAGCAGAAAAATGTTGGACGATTTGTGAAATACTAGTATTTTGAGTATAGAATATAAATTGTTATAAAAGAATCCTTTTGGTATCTTATCAATTCTAAGCTTTAAATAGATTTTCCAGTACAGAACCTTAGTGTTACATAACCAGTAAAATTTCTTTTTTTTTAACTATCAAGGATGAAAAATTTTGAAGGGTTGTTTTTTTTTTTAATTGTAAGCAGTATCAAAATCTAATTTAATTCAAGACTGACTTCAGCCCAGCCTGTAAGGCATGGGTAGGGAACTCTGTACCACCTGGATAGGGAAGGTGTGGTGTAAGTTGAGTCTTCCCAGTCGCATTTATGAAACATGCCTGAGCTAAAGCATAGTATGGAATTCAGAGTAGTGTAGATTAAACAGCTTCTTCTGTTCTCTCCTTTTTTTGTGGTCAACTAATCTTGTGCTGCAAAAATTTTTAGCTTAAATCTTATTTTTCTTAACAGGAAAGGAAGACACTCCATCATTGCTTGGTCTTTGTGGCTCTCTTACATCGGTAGCAAGCTACAAGTCTCTCACAAGTCTGAAATCAAGTGAATACCTTGCAAGTCCCACAACAGAGATGACAAGTCCAGGCTTAACACCATCTTGAGATACACACAAGAAGGAAGAGCTTTGTGTTGTATGCCTTTGGTGTATGTTCTGTAAAATGACTTGCAGTGAAGACTGCTAGTTCTGAGTTAAAAAATAAGCTGCTTTATTTTTTCTTTTCATGGTTACCTTTATAATTCACAAATTTGGTCAGTTTTCCTTTGCTTTTTCTTTCCCCCGGAGGATTTCTCAGATTTTCTATTTTAGTCTGGAATTATTTAAATCTCTTGGACAGGTACAGAATGTATAATCCGATGTTTATGACTGATTTTTAAAATGAAACGGCTGGAAATCAGTCCCATTCTTAAATGCCATCAGCTTTGTTTCTCCTTGCACTAGCATGGACCTGCTCTAGCCACTGTACTCTGCAGTGCTTTAAATATTTATCACCTCCTGGAGAACAGACAGGGAATCCTTAACACCAGTCTTTGTAGGCAAATAAATACCTAAAAATCCAGCTTTTCATCTGTGTACGTTGCGTAGGACCTCAAATAGCGTATTTAACCTATCAACAGCTTTTCTCAAGTTGACTCAGTGTTGGGTTTTGCATTCCTGTTAAGATCATGGCACTTAGGAGATGTCCCAGTCACACTGAAACACAAACTCTTGAAATTGCATGTGATCATATAAATCAAGCATACATAGCGATTTGTAAATAGTGAGCAAACTCACTAAATGCTTTAAAGTGGCCTGGGCTACAGATAATCTAACATTATACAAGAAATTTCCTGCTGAAAAGATAGGGGCTACAGATGATGGGGGTAAGCATCTTGTGAAGTTTGGATTCTGTGTTTATTGGCAAGATCCCAAGGAGGGTGAAAAAGGGGAAACAATGTAATGACTGTATTTGTGTGTTAAAGACTTTTCTCATCCCTGTAGGAGTGCAATAGGTATTTTTCTTGCTTAGGTAATACAGCAGAACTCTTTAAGTCAGTTTTCTCAAATTACTTGCCATTAATTTAAATTACTGATAGGAGGGAAAAAAAAGGGAGACATTTTTTAAATGTAACTAGCTTTCCAGATTACCCTACAGTTTCAAAGTTTGCAAAATAATTTTTGAATTGCAAACTATATTCTTAATTCTTTGTAAGATACAATGGGTCCTTTATCTATGAATTTTGCTAATCAAGGTAATGCTTATCAGTATGATTAGTAACTTTTTAAACAGAAGTAAAATGCATGTAAGTATGTTGTATTTATAAGTGCTAGGGAAAATGCTTTTTTGTGCCAAAGAAGTTTCATAAATTGTTTACATGAATAGCTGCAATACAAGACAGATTTTTAATTATTGCTTACTCCTAGGTGTTTACAGTATGTCACTACACTCTGTACAGGTTTGGTTGATTTGTCTCTTGTGATGGTACCTTGGCACTACTACTTTAAACTGGTCATCATAGGGTGGGCTTGAAAGAAAGAGGATTCATTCTTACCTTTACTGAAACTACAAAAAATATTTAGTCTTTGTAAGTATGAGGCTATGCATTTCTGGAACTCAAGGTACTGTTGGATTTAGCTGGAGGATAAAAATCCATCTCCTCAACTCTCCACTCCATGGCTCTGGAGGTCACTACATCTATGGCAGGGTACGCAACCACTGAAGCTATTTTAATGCAGAATTTTAAAGCAGTTTAACAAAACCACCAGGTCTTTCAAGCCGTTGTGTGCCCACCCAGTTAATTTCTCTGTAATAAACTCTGACCATTAAATCTTTTCATACACCGTCAGAATGTCCATTACTTCATGGAACTTTTTTTGTTATCACATGAAGCACTTGTTTCTTGAGTAACGTTATTAAATATAAATTTGTAAACTAGAAATGCATTTTTACTACAAATAAAATGAGGGAATCCAGATTTCACAAGTTAACATTCTGCATCAATGTACAGTGATTTAATCGGTCTTGCTTGCTGTTAAACACTTGTCACACCACGTCAGTGTTTTGGATGGGGCAGTAATCATGATCTTCAGTCATGTTCACTGATGGCTCTTTTCTTAGAGCTACATGTGTCGTTTAGCTGAAGTCTTTTATGTAGTCTGACACATGTTTCTGGGTGTCATTTTGTGCATGGGCAATCAGTTATGTGCATCTTTCTCAGTTCTAAACACTAATCATTTTTAAAAAAAGAATTTTAAATCGCCAAAAGTGTATGTTTTGTTGCCTTGATGTTCCATAAATGTTGCATGTAAATTAAAAATTTTGTATCATCACTAGTTATACGCTGTTGTCTCTGTTTTAATCACACAGGATAAAACAAGACCATTCAGTCAATTACAGTATTACTGAGCTTATAGCAAATACTTTTCGTGCACAGAGGTTTTCTTGCTCTATAGCATTCAGTGTCATCCACTTGTCTGCTGCTACTATTTTCTCTTAGGCCTTATTTTGTAAATTTACATTCAAAAGTCACAGTGGAAGAACAGTGTTATGCATCTCCTCTGCCTCTGGCAGCACCTCTTGCCAGCACCGTGGTACCTGTCTTTACAAGTAGAGCATTTTTGTAGGGCATTTTCCAGTGTGTGAGGAATTTTCACCATGGACTGAACTCCATTTCTTGGGTAAAGCACACCCAAATGTCTGTCTTAATGATCTGACTACTGAGTTGCTTTTGTATCACCACGCTCCTCATAAAAATTACACAAACAAACAGAATTCAACAACTGCATTGAAAGTGCATGAAAGGAGGGAGGTAGTGAGGGTAGTTAAAAAATAATTTAAAACAAATCATACAGAGGCAGCTCTGATTTAGTAATTTGAGTACCTGCAGGCAAGTGCAGTGCAGCAGCTGTTCCTACCAGGAGTGCAGCACACTGGGGCAGAGGGTGGCTGTGCCTATGGCAGCAACCCCAGCATGTTTTTCCCTTCAGAGGGACACCGGGCTGAGTCAAACTGGCATGGAACCCCCTCTCTTTATGCCAGCAAACTTGGCCTTCCAAGACAGGTGATCCCACAAGAAGTGTGCATGGCCTGGCCCTGCCTTGGAGCCTTGTGACAGCGACCGCTTGCACTTCTCAGAAACCTATGAAGGAGTGGTCCTGCAGAGCCCCCATACAGGCCAGGTGTGCTTTAATTTCTTCAAGTATTACCTTAAACAAAAAGCCCCTGCTGCCCCTATCAGTGTATTCACCATGCTCTCTCAGTGTCTAATGAGCTTAAGTATTTTTCCAGTTTGACAGAAAGAATTTTTCATTTAAAGTAAACCCTAGAAGCTTTTACAATACATGCTTGTGCAAAATACAGAGCTGCAGATAACAAACATGTACAGAATGAAACGTAGCAAGCAGCAAGAATAAATAAGTATTTATTGAATTCACTCTGTATCAACCTCCTTACTGAGAAATAAATATATCTTACAATTGGAAACCCAAAACATTTTAAAACATCATTTTAAAACCCAACAAAAATGTTTAATCATGACTGAAAATTTAACACAGTGGAAGTCATTATTCTTCATTGCTATGTCCAGCCTCAATTTCTTTTCTTCTCCTCCTTTCTTTTTTCTTTTGTTCTTCCTTCCTTTCTTTTTTCTCTCTAGCTGCAAGAGAAGTCACAAAATCTTCAATGATAGTTTAAGGGTGATGTGTATTTTCTTAGTCTTAATAAAAAGAGTGAATTAACCCTTTGTGAAACAGTTAAAAATGAAGCTTTATTTAGTTACCAAATGTAATGGTAGAAATTCACTGGGAGTTGTAAAAAACATCTTCACACATTTAAATTTGGCACAACTTCCATCATATGCTTTGAGTCCATACAATTGGACAAAGTAGAATTAAGGACGCTGATTCATTTTTTCATTTAAATGAGAAAAGAAAGACTTTCCATATTCATATGTGCTGATCATTATGGCACAAGCAGGAGCAACTTTAATCAGCCGTGGAATAATACCTGCCCAGAAGAGAAAGGGGAGTATTCACTATTATGAATACTGCAGTACAATTTGTTGATCACAATATATTGATACCATAGTATATCAGTTTACAACTGGGATTTTACCTGCCCACATTCCTCGAAACACTGAATTTATTGGCTGTGGTATTACCAGTGTAATAACCTCATGCCCTTACATCTCCCCTCTTGTGTGGTCTGCCTGCCCCAAGTCCATTGTTTCTCTGTCCCTTCTGATTCCATGGAGCTGGAGCACCTGGACCTGCAGGGCTCCTGTGCTCCAGCACACAAGAGGTGCCCCTACTATAATGAAGAATCCTGGTCACATGTATAAATGATAGAATTTAAGTGTTAAATGTCTCCCATTACAGTCAACTGTGATCTTGTCAGCAGAGGTTATAAAGTAATTCAGTTTAGAGGAAGGGAAATAAGGCTGCATCCCCTTGTCCACACACAGCCAGCCCTCTACTTCCACTTGAAATGCAAAGATGTCTGCAAAGAGCCAGCGCAGATGACACACGACCTATGGAAAACTTGTGTTGCTTTGGAACAGCAGCAAGAAGCCAGGCAGACCACCTCCAGTCACCTTAGCTACGTGTGGCCAACAGAACCAAACCAGTGGCTGATCAAGAGAGTATCTCTAAACTCTGCTACCCCTGTGTCAAGACCTAAGTGTAAGTGTTCTAATCTATTAGCTGAATTCAGTATCAGTAATACGGATCTGTTGTGGTGTCTTGCATTCTGTTAGCATCAGTGCTCTGAAATATGCAAATCCTGTTACCCAGCTATGCCATCACTGTACAGCAAGTAAAGCAGTTTAATCTCTTCCAGCAAACACAAGTCTTGCCAGGCTTAACCAACTGCAGCGATTCACAGGAGGGCCCCCAGTGAACCAGTGCAGTGGGGTGAAGACTGGTAAATATCCTGGGTTTGGAATGTCTCTTGCAGATGGTCATACAAGTATGAACTTCTATAGGCTTTTATCTCAATATCATTTTAATCTCAGTATCTTGTCATTTCCTCCTCAGGCTGCCAGAGTCATGCAGGAGTGGGCCAATGTTTTCCCTTGTCTTCCTCTGATCACCAACATACCTATAGAAGCTTTTCTTGTTGCCCTTGACATCCCTGGCCAGATTTCTTTCCTAACCTGATCTCTGTCTGCTTGGACCATTTCTCTGTGACAGGTTACCTGTCCTTGCTTCCACCCTCTGCTGGCTTCCTCACTGTGTCTGAGTTTGTCCAGGAGCTCTTTCTTCCTCCATACAGGCCTCCTGGAGTTTTCACTTGACTTTCTCTTTGCTGGGATACATTGTTCCTGAGCCTGGAGGAGGTGATTCTTGAATATTAACTAGCTTTCTTGGGCCCCTCTTCCCTCCAAGGCTTTATCCCATGGTACTCTACCATGAGGATTCCTGGAGAGGCCAAGGTCTGCATGTCTGTTGCTTTATGTATGCAAACTATTGCATAACTGACAGTGTTCACAGAAATGGAAATATATAATTTATACATGTTAACATCTACAATTAAGAACTCTCACGTCTGAATTTTTTTAGAGATAGGAAAAAATTTACCAGCATATAATCCAGTAATCCCATTTCTAGCAAGAATTTTCCTCATAATTGCCCAGGTGGATGTACCGTCCCTCTGTGGAACTCAATACAGCACAAGACAACAGTGAATTAGGCAATCCATACATTGCTGCAGAATAATATTTTTAGAAATCAGAGACAGTCACAGATGTAATTGTTAGGTTTAACTCCTTTTTTGTTAATTTTATCCATCTTATTTACACAGTATGTTAAAATCATACAGTATGCAAATACACAAGTTGAAACAGCATGACATGGAAAAGACCTGCAGTAACACCTAGAGTAAGATGTATGAACAGCTACACTAGTCCTTACTAGATTGCTGATACAGTTAAAAAAAGTCAAAGCAGTTTCGTAGAATACATTCATCAGGAATATCCCGCAGCACTTGGAAGGCAAAAAATATTTTTGCAGTCACAGAGAGACAAAATGCAGATGCATAGTCAGTGTTCAACTCTAGCAGTAACTGGATTTGGAAAGAATTAAACTGGTACAAATTAAAGATTATCATAATAAAATTTTAAATAGATATATTTGTCTGGTTAGTATTAACCTAATAAATATATGGCAGACATATTTCAAAGTGGTGTTAGTAAGGAATTTTTACATTCATCAGCACAGGAAAAGAATTGAAACACAGTAACTATTTATATTTAAAGCCTTTTTATATTTTTTCTGCAATCAAATATTAATAAATTTTTCCAGGAATTACACTAGGAAAAAAATAATTTACCTGAGAGAATGCAACCTCATGCCAAAAAGTGAGCACTTATTTTCTAAGCAGAAACTGGATACTCAGCCTTTTTAATGGTCTATAATCTTAAAGCCATGATATAATATTTATTTAAGTTAATGAAAGTCCTTCACTGGTCCACATCTCAAGCAATGGAAAAAAAAAAAGGTATTATATATGACTTCAATTTGTATAAAACAGAGTGGTGCTCTACTGACCAGAACAAAACAGAAACTTCCTCTTTCATCTTTTGAAGGTGTTGGGACATTCATTAATATGCCCTCAAAAATAATTTTTTTTGAAATCACGTGAAAAGAAGGTAAAAAATACACAACCTGAGCACAACTGTTCACTTGAATGTTTGCTAAGAAGTTAATTTTTGGCCTATTTAAATATAACTTACTTGAATCATAGAATAGTTTGGGTTCAAAGGGACCTTCACCAGTCATCTAGTCCAACCTCCCTGCAATAAGCAGGCACATCTCAAATTTGCATTTGGTCTACCTAAATGTAATAGCTTTGGATTTCTTTGTTTCAATTTTATACCACCTCATTAAGCTGTACTGAACTCACACGTTTTCCCTCTTCCATGCCACTAATGAAATATGCTATCCTCCTAGGAGATAAAAAATATCTTACTAGATACTACAATTTGGAGAAGAAAAAATGCCTGAGTGATAAAATATTTACATATACTTTGGAAGTGACAAATATTTAAAATTCGTACCAAAAGCCATACCCAAACACTATTATTTTTTGAAACACAACAGGATTTTTTTATTCTTACCAGCAACTTACTTTTTAACGTCTCACTCTCCCAAAGTTGAGTCTGCCTATGAGTTTTCATTACATCAAATGGCTGAGTTATGACAGCTGCAATCTATCAGGAAATCAGTTTTAATGATAGTGCACAAACAATTAAAATTTAACCCTAAAATTTTAAAATTTTTAAATTACAGTGCACACATGATTTAAAACTAGATTAGATATTCCAAGCACATATTTTTAAGCCGTGTATGTCAGAACAAGTTTATTCAGTAGTTTATTCAGATTTATTTAGTCAGGTTGAATGCCACACCACATGTGTTTAAAGTACAAGTACCCCAAAATATACAACATTTCTGAGAGAATCATCTAAAATCATACCTCTTTTAAATAGTTTATTAGTTCTAATAATAAAAAATAGTACTAGAAATTAAATTATATACTTACAGAGCCAGATGCTGCTCCTGAAGTAAAAGAAATAAAAAATGTAGGTTCATTTGCACCAACTTCCTTGCACATCATCTTCTTGAAATGTTCATAATTATACCAGTACAATGCTATGATGACAAAAAAATAAACTTGCATTACAACAGACTTGTATGTCAAATAAAAAAATTCTTATATCAAGTCCAGATGTAAGAATTCTACTGTAGCAAAAGAAGCATAGAGAAACAAGAGCTGAAGGCATAAGTGTCCTATGTGATAACCCATGGACAGATTGCCCTGTTCCCCCTGTCCTCCCTATCCCAAATTTCTTCATATGATACAAATTAGCCTAATCATTTTGTCATTCCCTCAAGTAACCCCTACCTTAATACAATCTAACCCAAGCACTATTAAACTCATATTCAATTTAACCTAAATCAAAATGTAGGCTTCTAATTACTTGCTGTGTTTTCAGGCATATTTCATGTTTCATAGATCTCACTAATTCTATAAAAACACATTTCATACAAAATGAAATGTTGCTCAGGACTGCCTCATACATTTTTGAGGCACAGTATAAAATTTAATTCTGAGAGAATCAAAAAATATGATTTTGCTCTCTGGAATTACTAATAGGGGAATGCCTCTGTGGGGACTTTCAAAGCAAGTCTAGCAAACAACTTTTAGGAATAATATCTGTTTCTGTGACCATCTGTTGAACCAAACTACACAATATAATATTTTTCTGCTTTCTAACTAAAACTCCAAACTATATACTACTGGGCTGAATTATAGAGTAATTCCTCACGGCAGTTGGTTGACTAAATACTGCAAATGACAGCTTCATATCCTGAAAAGTAACTATGCCTCATTCAGCACTGAGTTCTGGAGGTTGTGCCAGCAGAAAAATTTCACAGCATTTTCTTGCCATGAAGACCACCAGCACACGTGCCTGGCCTCCAGCATTTTGCAAAAGTAAAAGTAGGCAGTATCTCAGAAGGCATTCTCAGGATTTGAGGAAAACCTACTATTGAAATGTACAGAGAGAGCAGGGCAAATACTTCAAGGGTTCTCTGACTCCAAAAACAGGTTTGAATAAGAATTTTTCCAAAAATAGGTTTGAAGAATTTTTCTGGGCCAACATAAAGTGTTCAAAGATGTTATTCCTGGTACTACCGCAATGACAGAAACTGCTTTAACAATTGATGGCTGATGATCCAAAAATGCTCTGACAAAAACAGGCCTTAAAGGGACAGGGGCTTTCAGGTCCTTTAGCAGTCTCCCCTGTAATATCTGTCCCAATGATCTTAAGGAATAGCCCTAAGACTAGTTATGCTTTGAATCAGACTTGTCTTCTTCTAGGTTTTCAGCTTTGGAGCTTTGCTAAAGAGTCTTTTGAAGCAGTTATACAAACTACCCCATCTTGATTTAAAAAAAAACCTTGAAGACACTACTGTGTCACTCTCTGTACGTTTTCAAAATTATGTAACATAACACTTAGACACAGCATGTTTATCAGAAAATAGCCACTATTCCTATCACAGAGAAAATTTCCAACTGAAAGTCTTCAAAAACAAAGTCACTGTGTAAGCTAAAGATGAGAAGAAAGAGTCTAACTACAGAGAAAGGGAATGTAACCATGAACCCTATCTGGTATCCACAAACAAAATGGGGTGAAAAAATCACATCTTCAGAGAATTTATAAATAAAAACACTCAAAAGAGAAAAAGCAAATCTCAGTCATTCCTAAAGCTGACCATTAAAATTACCTAAAAGCACAGAAAAAGAATATAAAAACATAAGCAAAAACCTGCACAGAAAAGAAACCCTACCTGAGAAAGGTACATCTCTCAGAACAGTAGAAGTCCAGCCCCCCCACAGGGACAGCCATCCATCTGCTGCCACTTTGGTGCTCACACCCAGGTACAGCTGCCTGTAGGACAGCTTGCGATACTGCATTCGAGTTCTGATCAGCTCTAGGGGACTTGCCACAGTAGCAGAACAGACTGCAAAGGAGGGAAACACGGCTTTTTTTAAAAAATCAATTTTTAATATTACAATTTCCTGAACATTCAAGTCATGTCTCACCTTGCTTTATATATCCATTTCTTTTCAACTCTCCCATTTTCCTTGAACTAATTCCCAAAATAAGTTTCCTTTCCAGATAAAAAACCATGCCTATTCACAGTGCTAACACTTTCTTGTTTAGGGTTTTTTTTCATTGCTAGCACATTGTAGTCAATGTTACATGTTGAGAATCCTCATTTTCAGATTTAACACATAAATAGGCTGAAAATTTCAAGTACTTAGACTCATTAATTTCCATTAGTGGCCATTTTAACTTAAAGTGGCCATTGTAACTTGAAGAAATTAGTGGCCATTGTAACTTGAAGAAAGCAATCATGATGCTTAAGGCTTTTTTTTGTGTTAAGGACAAGAATTGTGGTTACAGATTTAAGCTTTTATTGATTTCTAAGCATCTTTGCCATTCTTATTTTAAACTATCAAGAATGATTAGCAGGCAATCTGTATTGATAAAGTGACTCTTGCAGCTTGCTCAAGTCAGTGAATCATCATTCAGTAACAAGCCACCACCACATATCTGACGGACACTAAAAATTTTACTAGATCTAAGAACTTTTCTTCTGTTGCTGGGATAAGGTTTTGCACACGAATTTAAAATCTGGAACGGCCTAATAAGAACAATGTGCTAAACCACCACAAAATAACAATTCTTTTTCCACTAGTCTTCAGTGCCCCTGTGGCTGTCACAGGTAGAACGTGGAACTGCATCATCAGACCCTTCTAAGAAAGCCCTAAAATATATTAACTGAGTTAATTATAAAAAAATGGATGAGGAAAAGGATAAACAAAAGTAAGAAAATATACAAATTCCATCCACATCATACAGCAGTAAAACCAGTACAAGTCCAATTTTCATCTTCCTTATAAATTACCTATGTACTTTCCATTATAGAAAATAATGATGTTCATTATTAGATTCATGGCAGAACACAAATTAAACTGTCCTTGGTAGAAGTCTAGAAATATAAAATTTTGAACAAATTACAAATGTAGTGGAAGTGTTACAGCAAAACCAAATCTCATTATTCCAGGTTAGAGGGTTTTGTTGCCCAAGAAATACTGGGTAATTACAGTATTCCTTCCTATCCCTCATTTAAAGCTACAGCACATTTACTTTAAATAAAAATCAACAAAACAAACCCAAGAAAACAGCATACAAGTATTATATTCCAGTTTTCTCTTTAAACAGAGGACAACTTACATCTGCTTAAGGAACCTGCAATAACTGGAATGTGCGCATCATGCTTTCCTGGCCTATTTTTCAATGCTTCACACAGCTGCTCATAGCAGGTAAAATAGATTGCTGTGGTAGGAACTGCCATTATTCTATAATATAAGTGAGGAAATTTAAATTAATACAAGGAAAGCAAGAAAATAAAGTCAACTGTCTTGTATGTATATTTTACTTACATTTAAAAAAAAGTTAAATCTCCAGCTGTGTGTAATGGCTTAATAATAAAAAAAAAAAGCATTAATCCTGTGGTTTTGATTCACTGCTTCTAGTTCAGAGGGTCAAACCCACATATTTCCCAGGTTTTCATTTCATTAGGGAAAACTGTAAGTAAAATGATGGTAGATTATCTCAGTTAAAATTTATTTCATATCAGCTCCAGAACTATTTTGATAAAGAATGGGAAGTGAAAGATCCAAATATGAAGAACCCAAACAAAATATTACAGAAGTACTACTAACCTTAACTTTTATTTATGTGACAACTGGATATTATGCTCTTAATCTTAACCAATAGCCATGATACTCACTCCTTGAGAGACAATGTGGTATGCATAAATAAAAGCTTTTTCCATACCAGCATAGTACAGACTATAATAACAACAGATAGATTTAATAATCATTCAGTGTAGGGGTAAAGCACCACATCTTACCATGAAATGGCAATTACACTTTTGTGTTATGTCTGTGCCAATATAGCATGTACCATCATTACCAAAACACACTGAGGACTGTCATGCTTGGAAAACCAACATGCCTTAGTTTAGATCTTCTCTTAAGAACTGTGTGACTCTCTCCAATAAAGAAGTTAGTTCTCTGCTGGAGAACAGAACACATGCTCTGTAAAAAACTGTGCTGACTGAAACAGTTCAGTCAGGTCCTGAGGGTTTATATTTTGAAATTGCCACATACTGGAGGGTAAATAACAAGGTTGAGCTCCACCATGCTTTGCTTTTTTTCTGCCTATACACTGAGCACTGTCTGCAAATCAAAAGTGTACCCAGTGCTTCTCACTGGGCACTTCCCACTTTGTGCCTTACAAGTTTAGTGCACATCTTAGATTTGAAAACTCTCTTGGTTTAGGGAGGAGAACATAATTATAGAGGTCTTAATTTCTATCTGTACCAGGTTAATATGAATAAAAAAATAAAACAGTTTGGGGCTGTTAAGCCTAAAGAGAAGACCAGGAGGAGATCTGATTGCAATGTTTAAATATGTAAATTGCTCTTGTAGAGAGAAAATGAATTATCTGTTTATCCAGATAGAATAAAACCCCAAAGTTCTTTGAAATAAAGAAGATGATTACAAAAATTAAGTGAGGGTAATGAGGTGCAACACCAGAGTGTCTGGAAACAGCTGTGCTGCTGATAGCTAGTCATTAGTAACAAGACACAATAGCAAGGATGTGTCAAAGTCTGGCATTCTCCAGTGATCAGGTCTGTTCCTGTGATTCAATGATGCTATCAAAGGAATGGTTATAGTAGAAAAAAAAAAAGAATGAGAAGTCTATTGATCCTGCTTAACTACTGAGAATATATCAGAAAATTCTAAAATCTGGCAAAAATTATACTGTCCCTAGATGTTTCTGTTCAAACTGATTACTCTGTAACTTCAGAATTGACTAAATTTTTAAAGTAAGTTAAAAATAAGCATAATAATTTGTCAAAAATAATTAAGTAATTTTTTAAACAATAACAGCATGTTACCAAGAAAACCCATTCAACTTACAGTGTTGGGGGAAGCCCACTCCACAGTGACTTAATTCCCTCTATTCGAATAATTTTCACAAATGCATCCTAAAAATATAACCAGGCAAAGAGCAATAATTAGGTACAAACTTTTGTAGTTAGTAACATATTTTAGCTGGCAGAACAGAAAATTAATGTCTTTAACAGTATGTTTCTAAAATGGCTTATCATTGTAAGATCCCAATTTTGTAACTGCTTACACAAGCTATCACACTTAATCACACAAATAGTTCCACTGAGCTGAACAGAATAATTTATGTGACTGAAATTAAGAATTTCCTTCCATCTTTAAAAAAGCCAAAGTAGTAAGTGTTTATCAGTGACTGACAGCCCTGTGAATAACTATTTTCAGAACTAATACGGCATTGCAGCAACTTGTGAAAACTTCCCCAAAATAATCCACTAAAATAATTTTTCAATACATAGCAAACTTTCTAGGCATGAAATATCATCAATCAGCAGTGTAACCACATGAAGACCCTCTCAAATGATAACAGATTCCAGTAGAACCTGAAAAAACCTGAAAACTTTATAGTATGCTACTTAAAAATGTACAGTTTTATATACATGTAAAATGTTCTTACCCACGTCCCTTTGAAATGCCCAGGTTTTTTATACCAGGCTTTGCTGTCCCCATTTTCACAAACACATATATGATCCATAAGGCCACTGGAGTATACAAAACACTTCCCTAATAAAATGGTGTATAAGAATATAGTTAATGCTTGTAAGATTGTTTTTATGCAGCAATTTCAAATTGGATATAATGGCAACACAGATTTATCTCTGGTTAGACACAGAGGGGCAAAATAATCTCGGTAAGTCAGTAATGACAAATTAGGTCAAAGGAAAGAAGGTGCAAATGTACCACTCAGACTGCTAGACTAAACTGAACTGCCTTCACAAGGCTCCAAGAGATATGTTTAGGTTATACTCCCATCTGCTGAAAGGTAAAACTAACACAAGACCTGAACACCATTATTGTCTGTAACTGTGAACATCTTTCAGACTTTTAAATCTTTTATTATGTAACCTCAGCATCCACTTCAAGTGGAGGTATTCTACCTTAGATTGGACTGTATTTATGCTAGGTCATCCCCTCTACTTGTTTTTAATTTCTTCTACATCATGTACTTTCAACCTGTTTGATAAATTATTATTGCCATTACAAAAACATACTTTGAGCTTCACATTTGCAGATTTCTGAAGGTTTTAGAACTTACTAAAAATCAGGATAGAAGGCACAAGTATTTTTCCTAATTTAATTTGCAAGTGTGACTGCAAATACTCACCTCCACATTCAACATGCAAAACCAGTCATCTTCTTTCCTTTAAAATCTCATTTACTAAGTACAAGTAAATAGTAGGAACCATTAGCACATCTTTGAGAGCAGAATATCTTCATCTATTTAGAACCCAAATGGCAAGTGACTTGGTAAGACTTCTCCATTTCAAAAATCCCTGAGTTCTGGAGGAGATGAACTTTGATATAGCATCCTGACCACACAAGCCCTCTGATGAAATATTTATTAATTTAGTAACAGCTTTTTATTGTTTAACTCAACTCAGTATTAGTTGTACCTTCTGCCATAATGAAAATACTAAGACAGAAAAAAAAAGCCTGTTTTAAATGGTATGGATGAATGGGATTTTTCTCCACTGTGTCTGTTTAGTATATATTGTTGTGTTGTTTATTTCCCCCCACGCTTACACCAGAGAAACAAACATTCTGCACCTCAGCACAGCATTATGACAACTATCAGCTAAATACAAAAGCAAAAAGCAAACTGTGTCCCCCATTACACTACACATTTGTTTGTTTACCTTTATGGAATGGATTGCTTTGGGCTTGCAGTCGAGTTTTGATAACATCAAAAGGAGTTACTAAAATGAAACAGAATCATTTAGAAACACCCTGGATGCGCTGAAAATGTTGAAGTTTACAGATGCCTTATCATGAACTTCTACAACCTTTTTTTGTTTCCAGAGGGGGAAAAAGAACCCTAACAGTTTTTACAATGTTGCCAGGCAGAGAGAAAAGAGATGTTAGCAGACGGAGACAACGTTACCAGAGACAAAGAAGAACTACGCACCCTGTATGATATCAAGACATCAAATCTATCTTTTCTAATTCACTTACAGTTGCACAGGCATCAAATATTAGAGATACACTAAGCTCATCCAAAACCCACTGTGCCATGTTGTCTGAAATTGCTAGAACTTGTTATATTATGTTCTGCTGCTCACCTTTTATAAGTAGCATACCACAAGGCATATGAAATCAAATTTTGGCCTCCAGTATATAAAATAGCACAGCACTCTTCATGTGTTTGTTCTTTTTCAATAAACTGACCATAATACAACATTCAAAAGAAAAATTTTAAATTCATGATGTACTTTTCCTTTTTGGTGCATGTAGCCAATATCTAAAATGTTGAGGTTCTTGAAAAGTAAATGAAGGTTTAGTGAACATTTCACTGCTTCCACTCCAGCCCTTACAACTATCACAGGCTGAGGCATGCTGAACACTACAGTGGCTGGGCAGCTGGACCACCTTCCTCTGATTATATCGGCTGAGGGCTTGATTCAGTTGCCTGCACACAAGCAGCTGGTGCCATCTGAGTCTCTAAGGCATCCAAAATATCTACAGAGTTGACAGAAATGACACGAGACCTACAACCTTACTTACCAAGTGTCAGCTAGAGTCTAAAGTCACTCTGGTCCGTGTCTCGCTGAAGACGCTCCTATGCACAGGCAATACGGTCACACCTTAGCTCTCTAGTGCTGCCTCTCACTTGACTAACAGGTGGTTGAATATTTGGCTCACACTTCAGTATCTAAATGTAGGGATCTAAATGTGATTCCCGCAGTTCAACTAAATTGCTTAAAATTCAGCATCTAGTAGCATTTCAGCCACTCACACATATTCCAGCTCATTGCAGGCTGGCACTTCAGACAGGAGCCAGCCTCCTATACCTCTCTTGACCACCACCACCTGTACTAGAATTGTGAGTACGTACACACAATTGAAATCCATCCTGGGAATTCCACAGGTCGGATGTACAGGGCACATAGTGTAACAGAAAAAAAAAGACTGTGAATGTGACAGGTTCCTGGTAAGATCGTATTTTACAAACATGTGGAGATTTTGTGGGGGGAAATCACGCTTACAAAGTTTCCCTGCAGCTTAATCCAATTAAAACCAAGGTCACAACCAAAGGCTATCTTAAAACAAAAAGTAACAGAAGCACAAAGTATGAGCTCATGAGCTTGAAAAATTCCATAAGACACGAAGTGCTAAATGTAACCAACCAATGCCTCCTTAGGTACGCACAGGGAAGGAGGTCCTGAGTGATGGGACTGAACGCGAAGCAGAAGATGAATTCCATCTACTATGTAGAAGTTTAATAGCGTAACAAAAATGTATCGCTGTCTTTGACAGGGTAAGACATCAGAGCAGAATAAATTGCTATTACTAAAGTGGTAACATGAAAGGGATGCCTCACAGGGACCAGCCTTGCAAGAGTTGTGTGTTGTACTGAAAAGCAGATTTTTATCTAAAATATTTTCTAAGCAGCAGGAAACATGGAAATTACTTTTTATTAATAATTTTGATTCTTCTTAACAGAAAGAATGAATAACTACACAAAATGGAAAAAAAAGAAACAGAAATTAAAATTTAGTAAATGTTATTCTTATTTTCAGAAATGGTTAGAGATTATTAGGGACAGAAAATATTTCAATTAACCATGCTTTTTAAAAGACAAAATAAAAGAGAAAACGATCAAAAAATATCTTTGTTGAACATATTAGTGGAAACATACAGAAGCAGACATCATGCTGTCAAACTGAAGAGTAATCACTTTGTAAAGATTCTCTCTGTGGCCAGCTTACCAAAAAATGATGTAATTATAGCTCCACAGCAAGAGGCTATTGCTTGCTGAACAATGGTTAGTTTTTGTACGCTGATATTGCTCATTTCAGCCATGGCTTTATCCCTGGAGAAGAAAAACCTGTTAAGGAACAGAAAAACATATTGTAAGACTATGCTCAAAACTTGCAGAAAAAAGTCAAGGGAAAATGTTTTAAATTTTCATTACTAAGTTATGTAGAAGCAGCAATATTACTTTTCTACTTACATACAAGCATCTCAGTAATTTTTGAGATTATTTGAGAGTATCTGAGCCATGTTTGGCAAGTAAGTTTTCTAAAGACAATAAATGTTCAAAATCCTTCTTACATGACTTAGAACATTTGTATGTTCTTTCAAACCACCACATTAAATATTTAACACGCGTTACCTTTAACTGCAACAAAGTGTTTACAAACATGCAAATAACCCTTACAAAGATAAACTCCCAGCCTGCAGCCCATAAACTGAAGCACTGCAGAATAATTCACGCAGCCCTTCTCTTGCTCCCACCTCTCCTGAGAGAACCCAGAAAGGTGCCCTGGCTGATCCAACAGCCACAGCCTGCTAGTGATGACTGTGTACCCTGGCACGCTCCTCGGGTAATAGACAGGGACTAACCACTAACAATGCTACTATCAAGTGTTAATTCCTTGAACAAATCCTGCTCTACAGCTGCATAGGCATGGTCACAGAAATTAAGGAATGCACTCACAGTAACTGCAACTAGCCAGGGCAGGAGACGATAATAAAAATAAAAATATTTCAGAAAATAAAAACCCCAAATACATGTGTCTCTCAAAATGCACCACTGTGCGTTAAGTGCAGCCCTAACTTCATTAGTGACATTGATCTAAGCTTTTCATTGGTTCTACAGGAATGTTTTGGTATTTTCATTACGTTTCAAGTTAGAAAAGATTAAGTTGCACAAACCAACTGTGGCCTCTCAGGTGCTAACAACTGCAACGGCGGGTGAGGATATTGTCTATTTTTCACCTTTCTTTAACTTAGAAGCGGACCGCTGCCCAGAATTGCGTACATACCCGTTTATCAGCAGCGCCCGGCTGCACCCGCCGGAGGCAAATGTCTCCGCGACTGAAACACAGCCCGCGCTGCGGCGAGGAGGGAAAGGCACCGGTGCTCCTACCCCGCCTCCCGAGCCAGGGCCGCCGAGCTCCCTTCCCGGGGCCTCATTCCCCTCCTTCCCTGCCCTGGCGCCCGCCCCTCGGCGGGCGGGGCCTGGCCCGCGCGGGCCGTTGGTGAGGGCGCAGGAGCCGCTGTGGCGGAGGCGGGAAGNGGGCGGGGCCTGGCCCGGGCGGGCCGTTGGTGAGGGCGCAGGAGCCGCTGTGGCGGAGGCGGGAAGCCGGGCGTGGAGTGGCCGTGCTGATCCGGTGTGCCGGCGGAGCAGAGCACGATGTGACTCCGCGGGAAGATGAAGCCGAGCGCTGCTGAGGCCGCCGATAAAGGAGCGCGTCTCTGTAAGCGGCGGGGGGCTGTGGGCAGTGCGGGGGAGCTGCCGCCGTTCAGGCCTTTCTTCGCAGGTGCCGCCATCCCGGCTGGGGCTGTGAGGCGCCGCAGCCCGCCCGGTGCCGGGTTTAGGCCCGAGCCGCCCTCGGGCTGGCGCAGCTAGAAGGGCCTTTGCGTGGGGTGGGGAGTTAAACGTAGAAGCGTGTCCCTGGTGTGTGGGAAATCGCCGGGCCGCTGCTGGGCGAGCTGCTCCCCCCGGGCAGGGCTTCGCTGGTATTTGCATGGAGGGCTCCTTAGGCCCAGGGTGTGAGAACGCACCTCCTTTGCGAGAGAGACTCTTCATTGTTGTTGCAGTCCTGCTAATGCGCTCCAAACTTTTGATTATCCCTGAGAAGTTTAATGTGCATGCTCCAATAGTAATTCCAGTATTTGGTTTGTTAATTTTTGAACGCCCCTGGCATGTGTGTGCTGAGTATAACACCGTATTTGATCACTGATCATCTACAGAATTTTTCTTCCACGCTTGCTTATCACCCATCTTTTCTGTTTAGTTTCAGTATCAGTTACACCAACCTATGCCTCCCCATTTTCTTGTTTATCTTGTTTTTTTAATCTTCCAGATCCTACAAAACTGACTGTTGTTCCTGCCTTATTTAGTGTGCTCATAAACCTTACTTAGAGAATTTTGCAGCATGAGTAGTGGTTCTGCTCCCTTTCCTATCTGAGACTGTTTCAAGGAAGGAAGGAATACTTAACAGAGGAACTTTTGCATATTGCCTTTTGTCTCCAGAAGAGGCCTGCTCACTTCCTGTAGCAGCTCTCATTGTCTTGAGCTTCTCCAGAAGAGAAGCAATTAGGAGCAAGTTAGTGAGGAAGAAAAACCAATGTAAAACCAATATGTGCAATTGTACTTCGAGCAACTTGGCCTAGTGAAAGGTGTCCCTGCCCCTCCCTTGCAGGGAGGTTAAAACTAGATGATCTATAAGGCCCATTCTAGCCCAAGCCATTCTATAGAAGTTTGCTCCATCCATTTCCATAATTTAGGATTTTTCCTTTTTGAAAATAAAACCAAAACTCAGTTCTGTTTAAATTGCCTTTTCTTTTTTTCTTTCAGCAGATGGAATACAAGCAAAAACAGAAAAGATAAGATCTTCCCTGAAGAATGTGAAAAAAGACACAGGAAAACCAGAGAAACTAAAATTTAAGCCGCTCACTGGGAAGGTGTTTTACCTCGATATCCCATCAAATGTGATCTCTGAAAAGTTAGGAAAGGACCTCAAAGAGCTGGGAGGGGTAAGTTAATAATAGAGATCTGTATGAACCTAGAAGGAAATGTGCATGTGTGGAATTTTTGTGACTGCGTTTTAATGTTATTTGTACTTATCTGAGATGGGGTTTTATTTTTCTGTGTTTGTCTTAAGCTTTAGTACAAACAACAAGAAACTTTAGTACAAAAAATGAGCTTGCCAACAAATTATTCTGTGGTTGTTCAAGAGAAGCTGCTTTACTGATTGGAACAAAAGTTCTTATTAGGAAGTTTTGTTTTCAAACAAAATTATTCACTTAGCTTAAAATTTTATCCTAATCTATTAGGTTTCATTGTTTGAGGTGATTTTTCTTCTGCTGCTTCTGACTATATTGACATATTTACATGTTACAACTAACAGTGTTCAGCTGAACCTGAAGGAGATTAAAGGAAGAGTTTTGTGTATGTTTACTGTAAGTTAGTAACTTCACCAAGTACTTTTTGTACAGAGTATCTTAGTGAGTATTTTTGAATACTCTTACTTAACTAATAAATTTTATAAGAATCTTACTAATAATTTTCCTAGTTCTCCCTTCAGTGTGGAAGGAACTGTTTGATACAAGCAAGTACAGGATATGATAATAATGTTACTTGCATTGCTTGTATTACTGAACGCCTTTTAAGCACAGAGGCAGAAGGGATCTGCTTAAATTGCTAGCTGTTCTGAACATTGCTTTGGCAATACTTCTTTGACCTCAAAGGGACACTGAGTAGCTTTATCAAATTGGTACTTGTCTGAAATCATAGTAGTAGTAAGGAATAGCAATAACATGGTTTTGAGTTAAGTGCATTGTTTTACATTTAATGTCAAATAAGTGCACGCTGTCATTTGTCTTTCTTTCTAAACCAGAATTTTAGGAATTCATGTGTGAAAAGTAAGGCCAAAACTCAAAGACTGGAAAGGAAGTTTTTTTGGCTTATTCTGAGGAGTAAGTGCCTCAATCTGAGGTGCTCAACACCCTCAAGATCAGTTACCACGTTTCATTGTTACTTGTGTGGAGTGCACTCAGAAGTGCCTCTCTCTGTATGTCCTGTTTCTGTAAAAGGTACCTAGAGCAGAATTGAAAGACAGTTTCAAGCTGTGTGATTTGTGCTTTCCACACTGATTTGTGGAAAAGAAGAAAATACTTCAAACTATACAAACTGACATGAAATAACAAGGCAAATAGCTGATAATCACACTGTAGTTGGCAATGAAAGACTGAAGGAACAAAATGGAAGAGAGTAAACACAGAATAACCACATTTTTATATTGCTGAGTATGAGAATATGAATCTACTTAAGACTTTACTTTTTTGAGAAGTGTTATGAATACTATAGGTGTGAATCATGGTAGCTATCCTGAAATTTCAGTTTTTCTGCTGGTTCTAAACTCAATATAACTTCCTGCAGACTGTAAATTACATTTGCAGACACCTGCCTTTAAGTTTAGCTGAACGCTTCTGTGTAATTTCTGTTACGTAAAATTAGAAAAAATTGTTTTCCTTGAATTAGTCTGTTATTCCTTAATGCAGTGTTCGCATTCTTCTATTTGGAAAGTATTACAGGTAGATAGTACAAAATTATAATAATCGAAACAAAGCAGAGCTCTTTTGATAAAGATTACAAAATTAAGAAATTGAAATTAGAATTTGTGACTGGTGAGATGGTAGTACAACTTAATTGTCATTGTCATCCAGATATTTGGAAAATATTTTCTTGTTAATTCAGTGTTTTTGAACTTGTTTTAGAAGTTTTTTGACTTTCCTTCAAAGTATTCAATGTCCTTTAAAACATTCAATGTAAAATTGAGTTACTGATCTCTTGCCCTGAAATAATTATTTGCTTTATGTCTTTATATTTAGAGAGTGGAGAGCTTTCTTAGTAAAGATATCAACTATCTGGTGACTAACAAAAAGGAGGCAAAATTTGCACCAGCTCTTGGCCAGATTTCTCCTGTTCCTAGTCCAGAATCTGCACCTAATGGAGGAAATGGTTCACCTCATCCTAGCAACCGAAAAGATCGACATGATGGAAGTTCATTTAAGATAGTAGATACAGTAAGTTTCTTAGTAATAGTACTGTAAATCAGGTGCAACCCATGGGATATGCTCTTACAATTTTTCTCCTATTTTGTTTCCTAAAGATGGCAGCAGTTCCTTAGGTGAATAAGGGTTTTTCTTTCAAACATACTTTTAAACTTATTTGGGGTAACTTGTTAAACTTAACTAACTCAAATTAATTTAGCAAATTTTTTGAAACTAATTTTAAAAAGGAGCCATTTTTGCAAGTAAGCAGAGTACACTAAAATCTGTTCTAATGTAGTATGTAGTATTACAGCATTGATGTCATGTTTGACAGCTGGATCAGGCACATGATGACATGCAGTGATTCCTGTCTCTTTAGCAACACGGCCTATTAAAATCTGGCTGATGAGGTGTGGTTAATGCTGATACCTGCAGAAACACTCTTATAGTAGTAGGAAATAATTAAAATTGAGCATTATGAATATTAAGTTTTTCTGAGCTCTTTCTTAGGGGATCACATTAATTGCAACAGTTAGTATCTGAATTTATACAGGTTTATGTGAAGTTGCTTACATGGGCAAGTCATGTGTCCTTTCAAAATACAGTTGAAATACTTAGCTATACTAAGTATTTCAGTGTACAGTGCTTATTTAGAAACATGACTGAGCCAGGCTGCAGGCTGCAAGCTGGTCTTTGTATTGCTTAGGTGAGGGCACCTCATTTTGCAAACAACCTGGATAGGTAAAGACTGCTGATTATGAATAAACAGCAAAAAGCAGAAAAAGGAAATGCGCTGGTGATAGAAAAGCAGAGCATAAGACAGTGTCTATGATTATATGACCGTTAACTTAATTTTCCCAAGCCCAGCTGATGAAACCTCATCTTTGGTGTGTGTCACTGGCTGCTTATTCTCGCCATCTGTGTTGTTCCAGCCCTAACATTGCGGTGGCCTGCTTTGTCTGAAAATGATTACTTGTTGGGGGTTTTTTGGTTTGGTGTTTTTTCCCCTTAGACTGTACCAACCATAACCCTGTGAGAAAAACACACATTATTGAAAAATATAATGAACAAATGGAGACCCTTGTAGCTAACATATGTATTTGTTAAGAGCAATGTAAATTGTCTCACTTTGCTACAGGTGTGTTTCTGTTTTAATATAGGTACGTATGAGCAGAGGAAAATCCTTGGTTGAAAAAGCAATCAAAGAACAGGTAAGCCAAATAATCAACAAATTTGTGCTTCAGAACCTTTGGTGGTTTGTTCTTCTAGAAAACAAGCAGTAGTAAAAGTGGTCTTAGTGGTTTTAGAGAGAAGTCAGTCATGGAATGCTCACGCAGAAGTTGAGGGTTTGTCCTAAGTGTCAGGTATGTTTTCTGGGTACTTCCTGAAGAATTGAAGGTCTGTGGAGTCCTAGGATGAGTACTAAAATTTGTCAGGATTGCTAATACAACTAGCATTTGAGAGGTGCTCATGAAGTTAATGTATAAATTCACTATCTTCAAATCTTACTATAAAATGCAACAATAAAGAACAGTTTTGGTTTTCTGAAGGTTTAAATATATTCTTCTGATGGTGAGGCGCTGTAGTACAGAGACAGAAGAGGAGTCTAGGAGAGTGGTAGTCTTTTGGCTAAGAAGCAAAGCATCTTCATTTTAATCTCAGCTTTCATATTATATATTATATTTGTAATTCTTTTAAGTAATCTACTATGTATTGTTTAAGATTATTAATATAATTTATTGCTTGCAGGACTTAATCCCTTCTGGTAGTATACTATCCAATGCTTTGAGTTGGGGAGTGAAGATACTTCATATTGATGGTAAATATTTTTGTTAGATGAAGCCTGACTTGAACTTGTAATGTTCATTTAACTGTTCTTTTGTTGAATTCAAAATACTAAAAATTACGTCAAACATACAAAAATTGAGTCAACTGAGTATAATTCTCCCCTTTTTTTGCCAGATGTTAAGAATTGCATTGAACAAAAGAAAAGGGAGCTCTATCTAATCAAAAGAGCAGGCAGTTCTTCTAAAGATGTGGTAAGTGCCTCTGCCATTTATAAAAATGCCATTTGTTTCATTAACTAAGAAAACACTAAGTACTAGGTACTGCCTACTGTGAAGCTTGTAGATTTTATTTTAATGAAGGTATTGCTCATTTTCAGTTTTTCTCAGACTAGTATGTTTTGTGAATTGATTTAAAAACCATCTTTGCAAAATACAAAGTATTTGCTGTATATTTCAATGTTATTTAAAAATAGCATGGATTAATAGTAGCATGGATTCCATAATGTGTAGACCTGTGGTGTTGTAAAGGATATCTAACAGTCAGAAGTGCTGAACTGTTTGAAGTTTCCATTCTGCTTGCCTCCAAAGTAAAAAATAATAAAATGTATTGTGGTTTTAATATGATGTAGGTGGCAGCTAAGTTGCCTTGTATAATTTTCCTTGAGACACAGTGATTAGAAATGCTTTCATTTTGATGGGCCATTTTGAAAAATCACAGTTATGTTTCCTGGAGAAGCTGTCTCTATAAGGAATCTGCAACTCTTGCTTTGCAAAGAATGAGCATAAAGCATCTTCAGGCTCTTCTGCCAATAATGTACATGTTGGCATGTGAAAATGACATTAAAGCTTATAGCTCTTGTGTGCTCCATCTGTAGTTGCTCTGTAATTTGCACAATTATCTAGTTTAGCCATGAGGCCATACTAAGTAAATGGAGCCAAACTACCCTGTGTGTGTTATGATGTTTTGGAATGTAATATTGGCTAGTTATTGAGGCCACATAAAATCCTCTGCCAAATCATCACTGTTTTCATGGATGGTGAGGTTGTTTTGCAAATAGTGTAAAATGAGTTTTTACCTTTACTAGAATCAATTAAAATTAACAGCTGATGCTTGAATGTAGGCTTCACTTTTTTTGAAGACAAAATATTCCTCTAAATTTTAGTCTTCATTGCTAAAATAATAAAAGACCCAGCCTGTGTAAATCCATTCAAATGATAAGAATTGTTTTAATTGGAGATACTTGCTGTTCTACAGGTTTTGGTGGCATTTTGCAGCTTGCAGTTCATTGGGATTTCTAAAGTGGTGTAAAAATGTTACCTATTTAGATAGATTTGTTATCTATTAAAGACTCAACTTTAAACCGTGGCAAGGTATTTTCAGGGTGGAGAGAGTAAGTGTATAAATTTACGTTTCTTGGTTTCTTTGTTTAGATTTGCTTTTAGAAAAAATAAATTGAGGCATCTGAAGGAGAACACTTATTTTTTTCAGTGTAGAAATAAATATTTTTTTGAGAAACCTGTTACCTTATTTCAAAGTACTAATGAGCTTAGTTTCCTGCAAAATTCATCATGACTGTATGAAGTCATAATTAACACAGGGAGACTGTCATAACTTAAATTATCTACAGCTAAATCTTTACAAAAGTGCCGAATAATACAGGGATTTTATACCATCTCTCTTTTTTCAATAGGGAAAACATGTTACTGCTGAAAAGTCAAAAAGTAAGTACTTCAATAATTGTAGAGGTTTCTGGCTTGACTTATTTTCTGAATGCTTAATAATGTGCTACAGTTCTCATGTGGTCAAATGTGGTGCTGTACTCCAGTTGGGATGTCCAAGAGAAGCATGTAGAAGAACTTTGTGGAAGAGTTTGTCAAAACCTGTACATAATGAGTTCTAAAATAAAGTCTGCTTATTTATTAAGGTACTGGAGTAACTTGATAAAGGATGAAAAGTAATTCTCTGTTGATTTCCTTTTCTCCCCCCTTGAGCAGGTAGACTGAAAAGTCCGTTTATCAGGGTGGAAGATAGAAGTCGGTAAGTGTTCTCTTCATGCATTCAGTAATGTGATTCTCAAACTGAGTAATTCAGAATTACTTGAGAAAGTGTGTCCTTAAATCTTAATTTCTTCCAACTTCCTGACTTCAGATGTCAAGCATCCTGCCGTGTTACAATAACGTACAAATGTGTTTAGCCACCGAATGAGATTGACCAAGTAGTAGTATAGTAAGGAATATTTGCAGTAGGTGATGGAAGTGGCAAGTTAACAAGTAACTCCAGCTTGTAGATCATGAGAGTGGGTTCTTCAGGTTACTTCCTACCAAGGACTATATGAATGAAAGGGAAACCTGAACCTTTACATCTTTCCTTAGTTCCAAATCCTGTAGCCCAAAAGGCCAGTAAAACTTTGCATACTGACTTCCAGTCCTGTAATCCCATCTCAATTACATTCATCTCCTGCTGAGACCCTTCAGATGTAAGGAAAGAGAAGTTGTTAGTTAAAATAATTGAAATTAGGTTTAATTTCCTGTCCAGTCATTTCTTTTTAAAGGGAAAAATTACAAGCTATTAATCTGACTTCAGAATCCACAGTAGCATGAAATCTGATACTTTCAGCCTTGAAAAATTTCTCATCTTTCTGGTCCTGTAATCAATCAGCGTTGATTGTGTAAGAAAATGCCAGAAGTTTTGAGAACAATGAATTGTAAAAAAAAGTTCGGTTCTGCACATCATAATTTGTATCTTTAAATTCCTAACTAACTTCTGAGTTATGATGTTGTTTATAAGTGCTAAATTCTTTGACCTGATTTCTCTGACACTTTCCTGAATTGAAAAAAGAGATGCAAACCTGGTTGTACAGTGACTTGGTGCAGTAGGTATGAGGGATATGAGGATAGTGGGGAGAATTGGACCAACACAGTTGTAAGAATAAATTCATATATAAATATACGTGAATTTGACTTCACAATGTAGTGGAGTACTAAACACTTGAAACACTTCTAAATACTTATGTAACATAATGGTTTTTAATGTTTATGCAACATAAGTAACAGTTCAGAAGCAGAACATGATGCTTTGCTGTTGCTATTATGTTTTCCAGACTTGCTCTTGTAGTTTTATCTGGGTAGCTTATAATAGTAATGTGGGGAAGAAATCAGACAACTCTGCCATCAGCATTTCGGTCAAATGTTTATTCAGTATGTGAACTTCTGACATGCCTTATTTTAAAAGTTCTTAATATATTCAGAGCACTGGTATAGTTGCTAGTTCTGGTATCTCTGAAAGTACAGTGGTGTACAGGAATATTATTTTTCTGAAAAATGAAAAGGTCAGGTTTTATATTTTGAATGGTGAATTGAAAATGGAAAAATGAGAAAAAAAATGCATTGGATGTTGGGAACTGCTGTAACTACTTCTCAGGAGCACAACTGCACTGCTGTCCAAATTATTCTTGGGTTTATTGGTTACCCAACCCACAACTAATAGGCACACAACTCATATCCCAAGGAATGTGTAAGACAGCTGTGGAAGCTGAAGGAAAGTATCAAGGAAGGAATGAATGACGTACTCTTAAGTTATTTATCTGCTTAGCGTTCTGTGTATGTCATATGTAAAAGAGAAACACTTTTTCAAGATTTTGGACCTGGAGTAATGTATGCAATGAAGCTCTTTTTCCATTTTTGATGCTTCTCACGCACTTGTTTTGTGTTAATGCAGCCAGTACCGACCGTTTTACCTGCAGTTACTGAGTTTTCCGTTTCTGAACTACTGTGTTCCAAAGCCATATAGTCCATTTGAGGTGGATAAGAAGTATCCTTCTGGTCAAAAGCAAACTCAGCCTAAGCAAAGGTTTGTTGAAAACTGTTATTGAGATGTGGGTAGAGGAGAGAGTTGTTCTCTAAATTATTTCATAACTAATAGTGTTCTAAAATAATTGCTCTTCTTCTAATTTTCTGTGCTATTTAGTACTATTAGCCCTGTCTCAGCTGATGTGGTTACTGCACTGTTGGTGTCTGTCTCTCTATCTGTACCCTCTTTATCCTGTCTTTAGTCCTTTTTTTAGCCATACAGACGTATACATCCAAAAATGTGGTCTTCTCCTTTCACTGTGGGTCAGCATAAGATTTTTTTTTTCTCTTTCTGCCACTGGTTTCTTCTTTGTTTTCATCTTGGATGCTATTCAGTAAGTATTTGACAGGAAGTGGGTTTTTTAGGACTTCTTCTGTATTTGTCCATATAGTGCTGAAATAATTAGTTAAATTTTTTAAAGCAGTGATATTCAATCACAGTGCCTAACCATTGTTGATAAAGAGTGTATATTGTTGATAATTATAGCAATTAGATAAACTGCTAATACTGCTTCAGCTCTTCAAAGATGAAGTGGATGCCAGCTGCCCAGTAGAATTGCAGTTGGTTTTACAGCAAGTGTATATGTGATACATTTTGGCATTCAGGCTCTATTTGAGAACTACAGGTGCAGTTAGAACTTCAGCAAATCAATTTTATGATTTGAAACTATTTAAGAGTTGTAATTGTTTTTTTGTGAATCAATGTGGTTTTTAAAAATTTTTTCTACCTAGCTTATTTCATTGACTTCTAAAATTGATTCCTGTGAGAGACTAAATATATTTAGGTGAAGGGTAGCTTTGCCATACATGGAACTTTATGTAGTAAGTTGCTGCTTTTCTGTCCTTGGGGCTGAAGACTTAATCAGCTGTGATACCTGTCTTTATAAAATGGCTTCTCCACAGTTCTGTCCAGTCTTGACTTTAATACAGTGCTGGAGGTTTTAGCTGATGTTGCCATGATGCCTTTTTTTTTTTTTTTAATTGCAATGAAGAAAAAAGCAAAAAACATATTCCAAAGGTTACTGCTGTATTAATAAGGCAGTTTCTGATTGTGTCTCTTCAGAGGAGGTTGGACAAGACCCATTCTTTTTAAACCATTAAAAAACCATAAAGGCAGTTTTTGTTTAGAGGGATTAAGGAATGTGATATAGTAAAAATTTCAGAATTTATGTTTAAATATTCCTAATTAGTATTTCAGGTGGGCACATACCAAAGAGATGTTTAGGTGGGAAATTGTTTCATATTCAGCAGGTGAATGTGAGCAATGTCAGTTTTGGAAGAGAGAGAGAGAGAAGGGAATGTTCACTTGTTTTATCTTTACCTGGGAGAAAAGCTTGTTGAAGCGAAGTTGTTAGTTCTACTTGCTTCTGCATTGGGCAAGACCTGCAGACGTATTCAGTCTTCATATGATCCATTCCATTGCTTATATCCTGCTTTACTGATTGTCTGTGAGTTTTACTGTTTTCCAGAGGGAAGGTGTGAAGGTTGGTGTAACAGTTAAAGCACATGCTGGGGTTCCCTGTCCTCGGGAACCCAAGAAATGCTGGGTTGGGATGTTAACAATGCATTGCTATGCTTTTTAAGCTAGAGATTTTTCAAGACAGATTTTTTGGTGTAAAGTTCTGACCTTACGTCTATGCAGATAGTTGGTAAAATCTGTCAGAGTGATTTTTGGCTAAATAGGGAGATAGCACTATTCCTTTAAAGTAAAAGGGAAGTAGAGATTGATGACTTTGCTTTATTGCTGGCATATCAACCTTAGGTGGTTTAATAGTGGATTGCAGCAAGCAGTAGGTCTCCCCAGATGAGGACTCTGAAGGTCATGGAGCAGCTATTGAGAATCTCTTCGTATTTTAATGTCCAGGAAGAACTTTAGCTTCACTTTTTTGCATTCCCACATAGCCTGTACCTAGAAAAACAGGACAAAATGGCATTAGGTTGGCATATTCCAAATTACGTATAACCAACAAATATGGCTGTTACTTTTGCCAAGGAATGAGGAGAGGTCATCTTTCTCAGATGTGTATTTTCTAGGCTTCAAAAATACTGACGGTGGGTGTTAAAATACTTTTTTTTTTTTTCTGTTTCTGCTTTGGGTTTTATCAGCTGTGCACAGAGATTTTTAAATGCCCTTTGATTTTTATTTGTTTAGCAATTTTGTATTATTTATTCTGAGTCAGTGATAGTAGTACCAACTACTGTCTATACTAACCTGGATGTTCTATGCTTACTTATAATTCCGCTGGCTCTGCCTGTCTTCTTGCAGTAGATGTTTCTGGGTTTTGTTTGTTCGATTTTAAATCTGTGCATAACATTTCTCTTTGTTTTTTCTAAGTGTTGACTAAAATAATGTAAATAGTTTAAGGGGAAATAAAAGTTTGTTTTGGGGGGTTTTTTTTGCAAGTAAGAATGAACATACTGCGAGAGGCAAGTTGAGCACTCAGTCCCATATTTAAGACTCATTAATATTCTCTTAACAGAAACAAAATAAACAGTGACAAGGACTGTGGAATGCCTGCTCAGTTTCCTCAGAAGGACAAAAAAAAGAGAGGATATTGTGAATGTTGTGGGAAGAAATATGAAGATCTGCAAACAGTATGTGAAATGTCAAGTATATGCTTTGATACCATCATTTCTCTTAAGTGTGATATCACCAGAAGTTTCTCTGTGATTTTTTATTTTAAAATATTTTTCTGAATAACCAGCAAATGAGTATTTTTCCCATGTTGGAAGAAGCAATTAAGAATTCAAACCTATCTCTGATAGCTGAAGACACTAGTAATTCATATCTTGGAGATGCTGGTAGTAAATTATTCATATTTACTTGCTCCTTGTTGTACTGCTGATTTGTATATTCATATCTGTAGTCTTAGAGTTGGTTCATGTTTTTTCTTTATTGCAGCATCTTGAAAGTGAGCGGCACCGAAATTTTGCACAAAGCACACAGTATAAAGTTGTTGATGATATAATCTCAAAGTTAGTTCATGAGTTTGTTGCATACAAAGATGATGATACAGAAAAAATAAGAAGGTGAGTTACATGTTGTAAATTTTAAAGACTCTGTGAGTCTCAACATTGAACATAAAGATAGTTCTGAAATTCTTGATCTGAATAGAACAGGATAAATTCATGTTCTGAACTCTGAAATAAATAATGGAAATTTGCAATGCAGCTGTACCTTGCAAATCAGTTCTGTGAAGCAGAACTTAGGAAAAAAAATCAGAAGTGCAGACAACATCAGAGAAAGATGAGACTGAAAGTTGTCCTACCTATCTTCAGCTTCTGCAAAGCAAAATCTACTGTACTGAAATATTGCTGTCAGACAGACAGCAATGTCTGGACATCTTGCTCTGAATGCTTTCTGTCATTTTTAGTAGTCTAAGGACAGCAAATCAGTCAATCTGATCTCCTTACCTGTGGAAAAACTTCCTACCTATACTCTAAACCTCTTAGCTTGTGTGCTGCCTGTGCAGGACAGAGAAAGCCAATGTAGCTCAGGAGCTTGAAAGGCTGAGAAAGGCTTGTTTGGTGTCTTGGACTGTAGGCACCAGGGTCTTTGTTATGTGAAGCACTAACACTATTCAAGGTTGCTCTGATTTTTTGCAAATGAGTTAGGAGATGAGGAATTCTTGTTTATTTATTAAAAAAAAAAAGGGCAAGTAAGGAAGAAATAAAGGTATTCTTAGTAAAATCAAAGGAAATGCAAATAGAATCAAACAACTAGCCTAATGAAAGCAAGCCTTCATTTCTTTTGTGATTTCAAAATACTCACAGTTGTTAGGCTTGAAATCCTGTAAAGAAAATCATGTTAATTTTGTGTGTATGTATCATAGAATAATTGTGAGTATTTATAGTCATTGCATTATATTCATTAACGTCTTTTGTTCTTAATGCCACTGTAAATTGAGATTTACTGAAATATTAGACTACTTTGTTTTTAAAACAATTTTATGAGCTGTAGAAATCAGTAAGAAAACATCAAAATCAACTGTAAGACACTCTGCTCATGTAGAAATAGTGTTATTACCCTAACAAAAACTTTTTGTAAAAACAATCTTTTTTAGAATCAGTTGCATATGGAGTTATGTTGCATGTGGTTTTTAATGTTGGTTAATATTTTTAAACAATTTCATTGTAGGACAAAATGTAGCACAGGATATTTTTCTCCTATTATCGGAAAGATAACCAGACCAGATGAGCTGAAAGAGCGACTGAAAAAGCAACGCATTTCTTTGAAAACTTACTCGTGGAAGGATACTGCAATGCAGGCACTCAAACTGGATCGCCAGCCTGCAGAAGTACAACCAAATTCTGTGCCAATACCTACCCCTGTTTCTGCATCTGTCTGTTCAGTTCTTTATTGTCACCCGTCACAACCTTCAGAACTGAAAAGTAAGTTCAGAATTAATAATGAAAATATTAAGACTGATTGCTCCTGTGCTGTGAAGGTAAAAGAGACTGTTGTATCATCAAATTCCACACAACCACCCCTTCAGAAAACTGACAAAGTGTACACAGAGAACTTGTCTCAAGCTTCTGAGCCATTCAGCAGGGAAATACTGGAACCAGAGCTAAGTAAAAAGAATGTACAGTGTTTTCAGGAAGGAATGTATACTTTATATTCTCATACCCAAGTTACAGATTTTAATGAAAAAGACAAAAACTTATTGCAGCAAAAACGAAAATTAAATAATTCAGTAGTTCTACCAGCAAAGTGTTTGAAAAAAACAGATGCCAATCCTACATTTGTCAAGAAACATCATGATCTGTGTGATAATCATCAACAAGTGCAGCACAATGTCATTCTGGAGGCTGAGGTATCTGATACTGCTGTGAACAAAGAACTTAATGCATCAGCTGCCAGCACTGCCCACAGCTCACCGTCTGGAAAGCTGCACAGAAAAGTGAAGCTTAACTTAGGAAGGAATAAAAGACAAACCCGGAAACAGAAAATGGAGTTATGTGTAAAGAATTCAGGTGGACTGTCTGTTCCTGAAGAGAAGAGAAGCACTTGTAGCTCTCCACTGCAGACCCTATTGGAATTGTTTCAGACAAGTGAAAGAAACTCAGAATTTGGAGGTTTTTCAAGTTACACTGAGAATAAATGTTCAGTGAGCATAAATGATACATGCGAAGGGCAGAATACAAATGTTATGTGGTCATTATTTTCCTCTTCATCCTCATCCCCGTTTTTTGGATTTTAATACTGGTTTATTTAATATAACGATTTTTAAATTGACTTGAAAATTTAAGATTCTATTAATGAAGACTTGAATTGCTGTATTATATGTACAGATTATTTGGTTTTCAAGTTTTTTAATGCAAAAGCTTCTGTATATGTAAATATGAAAAATAAAACTAAGTTTGGTTTCGGTCGTGTGTTTTGGGTTTTTTTTAGAGGTACTGCTTTATCGTGGCTGGTAAAAGGCTCTGACCCCACATTTGGATTAAATAAATTGCTAGGCAAAGCATGATGCAGCTGTGTTTAGAGAGAGTAATTTTCTAAAATCATTGACTATGATACATTCCAAGTAACCACATTAAAAATAACTGGATGTTCCATTGTAAATAAGGTAGTCCATTACTCACGGATTACTGATGTTTTGTGGGCATTTGGTTGCTTCCCTTTTCTGTTTCTGCTGCTGCTGCTTTAATAGAGAACACAGTAAAAAATATATATTACGTCCTTTGACTACTGTGATGTACTATTATTAAATTAAAACTAGTTCTGTTGTGTATTTCAGCTATTAAGAAAGCAGTTAGGTGTATAAAAATATACTGGGGGAAAACACAAACAAAAACCCAACAGGACAGGTAGGTTTCTGATTGACTTGGATCCTTTGTTTGATTTTTCTGTCAGAGTAGCCAGCCTATCAGATTGGCTTACTCAGAGGCTGAGTGAAAGACACAAGTGAGAGTTGGGAAGACTTTTTTTTTTTTAATAATGCAGATCTTTTTTAGTAATGCAGAAACCAGAGCTGATTTCTTTCAGAATTTCTGTATCTGTAAATCATGAGAGGGCACAACTATGAAATTACAAGAGGCAAAGCTTTATTAATAAATGTAGAGTGCCTTAAGGTCATAGAAGAGATGTAAACCACAGAAATGACTTGCATTAATTTTTCTGTAAATTACTTGTTTGCATTTTTATCTTGTGCACATTTAATATTCTCAAACTTAGTGCTCTTATGGTTAAAGTGCTTTAATGTCTATTGTCTGTCCTTTATAGGCCATTTTCTGTGAGGGGTGGGTAAAGCTGCTTGGAGTGCAGGAATGGGTGAGGAAAATGATATAAAATTACTTTCCTTTAGAGAGGGTATTAATTGGAAGCTTAATGAAAAAGTGGCTGCTTAGGGAGTTGCTGTCACCTAAAAGGTGACATTCCTTATTCCCTTGTTAATGTAATTGCGTGTACGGTCTGGTGAGGAGTGCTTTTGGCTTCTCCATCTTACTGGTCACTTCTGGCTTGACTCTTAGTTAATTCTGATCTGGATTCACATCCAGAAAATATAGAAAGCCATTACAGAAATGAGCAAAATGAACATTTTAAAAAGGAGTTGATCTTGAATGTGTATGTCTGTAATTATTTTTTGCCTGTAAATTACCAGTATGTAGTGTTCTAGGACTGGGACTTTAAAGTAGAAGATTGAAGCAATTACTTTGTTCTTCATTTTGAGTGACACTTAAATGATTGCGCTCTGGTTCAGTGAATGCTGTGTATTTTAGGAACAAGTGTTTTGACTGTTTTTTTTCTATTGAGATAATTTTGTTTGGTTGGAGGTTTTTTTGTTGAGGGTTTTTTTTGGTTGGTTGGTTGGTTGGTGTTTTTCTGGGTGTGCATTTTTTCTAGCTTTTGGTTCAGTCTTAAAATTAAGAATAATTTGCATTTTCCCATAACCTGTTCCAACAGTCTGCCACTAAGTACCTCTTGCAGCCGCCTCCCTGCTCCTGTCCCTGAGGCACACGCTCCTTAGCTGCCGGGGTGGCCTCCATCTGACTGGGATGTATGTGCATGGCTGTTGATACACCTGAGGATTGTTGCAATGTTAGGTGTGAAGGGTAGGAGAAGTCACTGTTAGTAAATCTACTCATCAGATAAACAATGTGCATGTTTTGCATATGATTAGATGCAGTCCTAGAACGTGTTAGCTCTACAGGCACTGCAGAGAGAAGTTTTAAATACATTGGAATCTGGCTTTAGAATCTTGAAGGGGAAAAAAATCAGAGGTTTGTCATGAAAATATGAAGACTATTCACTGTAATCCAGAACAAGATAGGAGAGTCACTGCTACTGGTTGCAAAAAGCAGTTCTAGTCATGATGCAGATTTTGTTTACTGGTCACTTTAGTGTGTGTTACGAGTCCCCTTTGTAGTATATTCAGACGGCATCACAAGCCACAGTAAGCCTATTAACTATTTTCGAAACAGATTTACTCAGCATATTTAATTATTTTAATGTATTTATTATCTTTTAAGTGTGTTTAAAAAAAACCCAAGAGTTTTTACAAAAATTTGAAAGTATTTATGTTACAATTAAAAAAAAATTGGAGGGCAGTTACTAGAATGTGTCTCTCTGATTTCTGCACAGAGAAGAGAATTGAGTATTTTCAAAACATGTGGCAGTAATTCTGAGAAATGTCATACAGTTCGGACAAAGATTACCAAGAGTGGCTCTCTGGTCACTAAAACTGCACTTCTAATGGCAAACCTTTATTTATCTGTGAGTAGGTATTTGTGATAATTCGGTATTATATAATTACAGTTTGAACTCTTTCTTCATAAGTACATGGGTTTCTTCTAATGCACTTCATTTTTGAATTGTCTTGCTTTCTGTGACTTTTGAGAAGCAGGTGTAGGTAATGTTTATATTTATTCAAAACCAGGTGTTAAGGTTCTACCTGTTGCTCTTTTTGTGGTAGTTAAGAGACATTTGGAGCTCTACTCCCATACTCTGCAGCATACACTTATGAGATTCCAAATTTTAGCAAAGCACACGAACCTTGAGTATCAAAACAAAAGTGAAAACTTTAACCCTTGTATAGAACAGACATTACTTAATTTTAACATCTGATTTAAAAATATCCCCTAGGCTTTTAGACCATAAAGGTACTCTTGTTTAAGTGATTATTTTGTGGCCCAGTGATCTTCCTTGTTTCATAGGTGTGGCAAGCACATTTATGGGGATGTGAAATACTTCATGATCTTTGGAATGTTAAAATAGGAGATATGTGCATACACACACACACGTGCCAATGCTGAAAGCCTACGCAGACACTACACTGGTTTGGTACCTCAGTGTAAGGGTGAGTTCAGACCCAGGGGCAGACCAAAATGATCTTCAGTAAAGAGTTTTAACATGGGAACTGTAGCTAGAAAATGTGAAGTTGGGATGGTAGTACCAACATCAGAAGAAATACAGGTGTTGAAACCTGCTTTTTAGAAATAAAACATTGGAAGAAGTGTTTTACTTCAATTACACCTACAGCATAGGTTTGGGTTTTTGCAGTGGATGGCCGAGCACTGCATGTGGCTTTGCTCCATGGTATGTGTTTATCTGGAGGAGAAGTGTTGTGTCTATTCAGGTAAGTTATCGTGTGGCTGAGAGGAAGGCGTTCCCAATCCGTCTGTGTGTGCATGGGGGTGTACATACAGACACTCCTGTGGAGATTAGCAATGCCAGCACCTCTCACACGTAAGGAAGTTCTGCAGTACTTCTGAGATTGGTGCACTCAGGTAAGCCCTCTGCTCTGCAGCAGCATCTCTGCGGGCAGCTCTTGCCCAACATCCAGCTGCAGAACACTTGACACGAAGCAGTAGGTGGCTGTAGAGCTGGCTTTCCCATTAGCACTGTAGGGAACTTAGTTGCAACCTGAGGTTTTTGGCTCCTTAGATGCACCTGTGATGGTGGGTGCACCTTCATCCTGCATCTGAAGAGCTTCAGCTCTGAAGCACTCAGTTTATGTAGCTGGTGATGGTGTCTGTGAAGCTCTTGTGGCAACCTCTGTGTGAAGGAATGATGAAAAAATGGTAGCTGCTCTGACTGCTGTAATTACAGTGATGCATGTGGACACGGGATAAAAGTATGAATCCCTCCATGTTCTCCAGCTGGAGAATCTTTGTGAGCTATGTTGTCCATGTGGCCTCTGGGCCATTGGCTGATAAGCACCAGGGGCTCATAAAGACTGATCATGCTGGGCTTTTTGATCATGTAGACAGTTGATACCACAGTAGCATCAAATCACAATCTACCTTGGTTGTACACTGAGTCTTCTCAAGGGTGGAAAGCATTTCCCTGCCCTAGTTTCATTCTGTAGATGCTCAGAATCGGAGAACTTTAAGACATGCAATTAGATTGTGTAAAGAATTATGGGAAATTCTTGAAATAGTGAAGTGTAAGATAAAACTACAATCAAATGTGATCAAGCGTTCATATCCTTCTTGGGTGACTAGTTTGGATGTTACTTGTATCACAGCAGGAAATGGACTCTCCTTTATCCCTCTCATTTTTTCCATTATGTTTCATCTCATGTAAATATTCTTCTGGAAAATAAGCTATTTTCTTTCAAGTGCTTACTGCCACTCAGATTTAGCTGTAACCTCCATAGGCATCTAATCACCACTCTTGAAGACAAATGAGGGGAAATTTTAGCAACCAATTGATCCAGAGCAATTGTACAACTTATTTATACAGAATATATGTAGGTGGACTAGAAAACTAATACCAAAATTTATTTCTTAGCATAACTAGTCCTCTGGACTGTGTAAGGAGATTGTTTTTGCTGTTAAGTGCAAGCATAAATAAAGGTAAAACCTGTTGGTAATACCACAGAGTCACCATGATACCTGTAGCAGGTGAAGGTAAATGTGAGTAAAGTTCATTAACCAGCTTACTATCTCTGAAGGTGATATGAGATGAATATTTTGGGGGTTTTTACCATGAATTCTGCAAATGTTACTTTTTGGTTCTTTGCTTTAGATAGTGCAGCTATGCAAAATAAATGCTGAGCACCCCAGATAGAGCACTATAAAAAGGCTTGGGATGCAGAGCAGGTGCTTGGGTGTAGTCCAATTTCATTTGGGATAAAGAAGCTGTAGATTCAGGTGTCTGTGTGACATAATATTTTTGTTTGTTTGGGGGTTGTTTTGGTTTTGTTTTTGTTTGGGTTGTTTTGTTGTTGTTTGGTTTTGGGGTTTTGTTTCTGTTTTGTTTTTGTTTTTGTTTTGTTTGGTTTTGTTTTGGTTTTGTTTTTTGTTGTTGTTGTTGAGGGGAAATCTCACTTCAAGATTCAGTGTCAAATATTTATGAGTGTGTAGATAGCTGGCCATAAACCCCAGACTTTCTCTGTGACCTTCAGTACTGCAGGCAGTGGAGGGGGAGGTGCTGGCTCCTCTCTCTGGGGACTGGAGATAGGACACAAGGAAATGGTAGGAAGCTGCAACTGGCAATGTTCATATCAGACATCAGGAGAGGGTGGTCAGTCACTGGAACATGCTCCTCAGGGAAGCAGTCCCCAAGTCAGGAGTTAGAAGAGTGGATGACACAGTTATATGGTGTATTTTTAGGTAGTCCCACGAAGAGCAGTGAGTTGGACTTTATGATACTTACAGGTCTCTTCCAACATGAGATATTCTATGAGTTGCTAGAAGAAGAAAAATCTGTCCCTTGATGTGAAAGAGCTCGTTGCTCAGAGGTGGATGGTCTGCCACAGTCCTCAGCAATGTTGAGGAACTCCCGGGAAAGTAAAACTAGAGGTGAATCTCGATGTTCTCTGCCTGATTTCCCAAATGAATGTGAAATCATCATCAATAAAATTTAAATATTATTTCTCTGAAGGATTAAGCCTGTCAAATAATCCATTTCTAATTAATGTGCACAATAAGAAGGGACTTCAGACATAGAGATCAGGATTTACTTCCTTCTGATTTAGATTCTTCAACATGATACAGAAATTTTCTGCAATTTATTTAAGTCTTCTGTTTAGAATTAATCTTCAGTGTTTACCATAGAAGTGATAAATAAGCCAAATAGTAGAAGATGTAAATGAGAGAGGTTTGCAAGGAGAGGCATGTAAAACCTTTTTCAGCTGTTTTGGGTAATTGCTTCTAGCACACACACTTTTAAAATGCCTTTATATTTGTATTAGTTGGCTGTATTTCTAAAAAA
>VXAZ01000550.1:1528086-1559173 GCA_013399875.1 Gymnorhina tibicen
CCGGAACATCAGAACCTCACTGGGAGGCCTTTCCACTGAGGCCTGGAGGCCGACCCAGCTCCGCAGAGGAGAAAGCCACACCCACCAAGGACTCTGAATTTACCAGGTTCTCTCCACAGAGAGAGGTTTTACTATTTAGCATTGTTCTTCTCCCGTGCCTGCATGCATTGTGTTTGTTAAATAAGTAGGTTTTTTTTTCCTTTTTCACTTTCCTCTGAGGAATTTCTTGCCGAACCTGGTGGGGGAGGGGTGGCTGTAACCTGCCTTCTTTGGAGGAGACATTCCTTTCAGAGCGTTTCTCTTAATTTGTCTCAAACCGGGACACTCCTACTCTACCCAGCATGTGTTAGGCTGGCCTGGGAGTACTGTGTCCATTTCTGGTGCCCAGAATTCAAGAAAGATGCAGACTGGCTAGAGAAGGTCCAAACGAGGGCCCCAAAGGTGATCCAAGGGATGGGAGATCAAATGGATGGGGAACCTGAGGAAACACTGAAGGCATTCAGTCTTTTCTCCCTGAGGAGGTGAAGCTTCAGGGAGAACTTGATCAGTTTTCTAGTACCAGCATGGCAGCTCCATGAGAAGACAGATGCTTTATCTTTATAGAAGCCACATGGAGAAGACAAGGAGTAAGTACAAGTTGCACCAGGAGAGGTTTTATCTCAATATATGAATATTTTTTGCCATGAGAACACTTGATCACTGGTGCAACCTCCCCATGGATGGGGTAGAGTCCCCACCACTGTGGGTTTTCAAGATGCAATTGTACAGGATACCAGAAAACCTCATGTAGTCTCCCTTTCCCAAGAAAGACTGGACCAGATGATCTTTTGAGGTCCCTTCCAACTTAGGCTGTTCTTCAATTCTGGGAAGCTTACTGCTTTGAATATGCAAAATGCAGTAATGTGCCAGGCATTTGAGGATGCCAGTCAAGGTTCATACCTCCTTCCAATGTGTTTACAGTGATAAGGCAGGTTTTTAAATTTTTTATTTCCACAACTGTTTTTTTAATTCTCATTAAGTGCTCTGCTGGAACACAGCTTAAAATAACAGGACAAGCAGGAACATTTAAAGTAGGGTTTGAACGCTATCATGTGGACAGAGAGAGATTTTCTTTAGTCAGGTCAAATACTTCATTAGCTACCTCAGAGTAGCACCTTTCTTGAAAAGCAGCTGCAACTGCAACTTAAACAAACTTTGCTTTTCCAGAGTATTTAAACAAGACATACAATGTTATTATGAGGTTTGCATTCAGGATTTGCATGAGGATGTACTACTGATGTCTGTAATACATAAAACTAAAAACTTACTGCATCAACAAGTTCATTTTAAAATAATGCTTTTCCTTAATGAATACAAGGAAATGTAAATTACATAGGCCTTAATCCCTTGATTCTCTTTTGTTTCCATGGATATTGAGAGTATTTAGAAGAGCACACAACTCATCCACACCAGGCAGGACTGGGTTACCAGCACTCAGTCATAAAAGGCTATTATTGTCACTTGGTCTTTGGAGCAATGGTAAAGGTGTCTGCATCTTTTGGTAGTTAAAGATGTCAGAGATGTCAAAGGAATTTAAAATCTTTTGAACCAGATTACAGACCCTGCATTTTTTCAGATTCATTTGAAGGACTTACGTACAGTTAGAGATGTACATAAAGCACTGGGTTGCTGAGTTGTAAGAGACAGAAGAGAATCCCCAGGGATCCTCTCCATAAAACAGCAAGTAATAGCAGTACACAGAACTGTATACCCAAGATGAAGAAAACAAAGCATCATTTCCAGCTGTCCATCATGCCAGACATGGGCTGTTTAATTATGAAAAGTACTGCATGCTCAGTTCACTTGTCTCATGGGAACAATTATTTGTCAATACATAGCAGCCAGATCAGCTGTGTCTCACTTTGCTGAATTACACATTTTAAACAGAGAACAATGACTTCCATTTACACCTTATCCTGACTTTACTGGACCAGTACAGAGAGTGGGTAAAACTAACCATGGATGCTGACATACTAAATAGTACACTAGCATAGTAATACATGCTTTATTTAGTCATTAAGAAGAAATCAACCCTCACAATTTATGGGACTGTATTCTGAGAACTGTAAAGATCTTCTTTTCTAGACAGAAGAATTTAAACTTAAGTTTGCTAACTTAGACCAATCTCTTCTGCTTATTTTGTTGATTCACAGTGGACATCCACAGGGGACATTCTGATTCCTCATCAACGTGATCTTTCTCAAAGATGTTCCCCTCTCTGGCATTAGCTGTGATAGATTTTTTTAAGCCAGGTTCTTTTGGAGACAGTGTCATCTCTCTAGGCTGTCATGCACTTCATAAAGTCAGGCTGACATAAAGTCCTGCACTCCCATTTACATCTCTTGATGTGGTCGCAGTTAAAATGTAGGTGAAGTAAAAGGAAAGCTCTAATTTGCCCTCAGTGGGTATTGAATCAGATCCCACCTACAGTACTTCACTTTTCCAGCAAAGGTCACTGAGCTAAAAGAGACTACACAAGCTACCAAATGTCAGGTCAGATTACTTGTGCAGAACCATCTAGGATCCTGCTGCTGCTACTATTTATTTATTTATTTATTTATTTATTTATTTATTTATTAAAGTCAGCATCTACAGATTTATTAGCCAAAGGGAGAAAAGAACTCATGGGCTCCATTCCCCAGGGATGCCTTGAAAACTCCACTTTATTCATTAGCAGCAGAAGCAGAAAGGGCAGTTAATATTTACTTAATGCATGCAGGACAGTAGTGGCATAAAGAAATTAGTCTTAGAATGGTTTACTGCTAGAATTTGTGAAGGATTTGTTCTGCACTTATCTCAACGCATCAGTTATGAAATCATCAGCTGTAGTACTAGAGAATGGCCTTTATGGTCATCAGAGGAGCTATTAGTCTGTTGGTTTAGCAATTAAAGCAATTAATTTTAACATGGATTTCATAGAACAAAAGCCAGGGCCTTATAAATTACTCATTTAGCTTTTATGTAACAGACAACCATGCCCAGGGTTTGATTCTGTTTATCAATAGTTTCATGCAGAGAAGGACCACAGAAATGCACATATTTAGGTAAGAGTCTATGGATCTTTTGCATCTATTCCTAAAATATTCTAATGTCAGCATAAACCAAACACCTAATTCAGAGCAATAACCTATGCCCTTTCTACTGTTAATCAAATATTTTTGCAGGACACTTAATCATGCAGAAACAATTTTCAGGTTCTTGTGATACAACCTGTTTGTTGTCCCATGGCTAAATCCTACATGTTAACCAAACCCCAAGCCCTTTGATACAAATTTTACTCACTGAACTGGGATTTTTTTCTACCAGAAATCAGCCCTTTCTCAGGAAAAATCCCAGCTTTGGCTTGTTTTGGAAGGGACAGTTCTCTCTGAGAATATTTTTCCCTTCCTGCATTGAAGATTTCTGACCAAAGATCTACAGCTGAGCACATCTTTTTTTTTTTTACATTCCTCAAAAAATGGCAACATGGCCTGAAGACCATTTACTTTGCATCTTGTCCTCTCTAGGGAACCACTAAACAGGTTGAAACCTGAGAAATTTCCTGTCTGCAGAGCTCTCATTAGGTTTCAATGCAGAGGCAGAGATCCTCAGACAATTTCTGACAGCAGCCATTTAATATCCCAAGCCTTTGTCAAAAACCATCATTTTGTTGTTTTCTCGGGGGAGGAGGGAAGGAGAAGATTATGTAAGTATAGACATGCTATGTTTAGTTGCAAAGTACGTGAAGGGGGAAACATAGGGAAAAAAGATAAGAGAGTGATGGCAGATTAATAAATAATTATTGTAACATCAGGTTGCCAAGTCAAAACCACTCCATGCTAAATATTAATTTTTGAATTGATTGAATATGGACTTCATCTTTGTCTCTGCCATTTGTACTAAATGAGGCAGATATTTTTATACTGAACAGTCTCTATTAGAAGGCATCACTGAAGAGATTCTGTTAAGTCTTGTGGATATAACACCTATACCCCAAACACAATACAGGAAGTTCTGAAGTAAAAAAGTAAAGAACAGAAAAAAATATGATGTCTTTCTAGGTACCAGAAGATTCTGAATGAATTCCAGGGAGAAGGAGGCATGTTTTCCGAATAGCATGCAATCCTGAAAAAATTTTCTTAGATAACTGGTACTGTCTGTGTTCACTTACATTTCCTTTACAGGGGGTTTGTGCCAATATGGGAAATGATGAACTAAAAAGTCTACAAAGGGCAACTGACTGGACTATGGAAGCTTCATGGAGAGACACACTTTTTTCTTGCTAGGTCTGCTGGAGCAGCACTATTTTGGGTGGAGGGATAGAGTGGGCAGGGAATACAATGTTAAACAACTTCATACACATTCACCATATTCCCTCTGTCACTGCTCATCCTCACCTGCTTGCTCACCTCCCTGATGAGCAACTGTGCTGCCCATGAGTAACCAAAACTGTATTGCTTTCAATGGAAAAATTTTCTATCACCTCCTAATGGAACTGTGCCTGCATCCTCAGCTATGAGCAAATTTCAGCAGCAGTTCACTGATGGTTGATACCAGTAAAAATACAGTAGCCAGTCTCCTGGTTACCCAGTATATGTAACTGTTTTCCTAATTACATAAAACACCCCTTTACATCCATACCATGAGAATGGTCTATTTCCAGTTCCCAAAAGGAAGAGGAGAGAAATAACATAGGACTTTACAGGTATTCACCTGAAAAACAGATGCAGCCAAGGAGCACTCAAATTAAACAGATAACACTGGGGATTGGGGGAGGGGTTGAGAATGAAAGTGGGGGCAGCATCAAACAGCCGTCACTCTTGTTGTCATGAGAGTAAAGATTAGTAACCAGAAAAGCAGAATAAGGGAAAAAACCTCTACAAGAGCTAATGGATCTTGGTCAGAACAGTGGCAATTCTGCCTCCTTTTTTCAAATTGATTGAGAACTACCCAGAGAAAATGTAATTCACCATATACATGTATTTGCAACCCTCAACATATGAATTCTTGTTTAGACTACAAAAGTGGATAATGTAAAACATAACTACTATTTACTAACACCACAGCCATATTAGAGTTATCTGTGCAATGTCTGCTTGACTCTTTGCTTGACTAGGAAATCTTCACCCCCTATAGTTATCAACTGAAAAAATTAATAACAGATGTAAACTAATAAAAATGATATTAATTCAAGGCAAATTAACTAATCACTCATATTTAGGGTCAAGAAGAGATTTTTCTCCCAGCGCAGACTGAGATGGTTTTTGAAAATTGTTCACAACCTGCAGCACCTGGTTGTGAAGAAACTGCTCAAATCCCATAATTTCAAGGTTTTGAACTCTTGTGATACATCCTCCATTACATGCTTTCAGCCTTCTAGCACCAGTTAATCTAACCTGGTGATAAACAAAATGGATAAATATCATGGGATTTATACAGGGCCTGAATACAGAGCTGTGCTATTCTGTGCTGTCTGAGGTATTTGTAAGTGTCAATTAAAAAAAAAAAAAGTGAGGGAATCTGTGGCAGTCAGCAAATGATCCCATGAAGCACTAAAACTTCATTTCAAAATCAAAGTATTTTCTAATTCAATAGCAAACATTGGTTTGTTGGGATTGGCCTGTGTTTCCTCTTCCCACCATTTCCAAGCAGAAAGAATTTTGGTAGAAAGTATTTGACCAATCAGTGTCTAGACTGACACTTTCATCATTGATACCCTGACACCCACTACTGAGCTTTGAAAAGATGCTCAGGTCTTCTTTTACACACACACAGCAATTTCTCACCATAGTCAATGCACCTGGCTTGTGAAAGGCTTAAAGTTTTAAATTTGAAGTTTTAAGTTAGGTCATGTCATTCAGGCATACATTTCCTGGTAGGAGTGAGGGCATCATCATGTACTGCTTCCTCAGAAGGCAGGAACTATTCAGAAAAGCTGCTCAGAACACTGGAAGGTTAAAAAATAAGTTGATGTCACTGAACTGGCACTTTCATGGAATTTTTTTTCCAAAGCTTTTTGTGTTTTTCCCTGGGCAAATTATGGAACAGATTTTTCTCTCCCAGAACAGATGAATTTCTAGAAGCAAGGACACTCATTTAGGACACAGAAGCCTCATGCTCACCTACAGCAGTCCAAGCAAAGGCTGAAACTTGCTTCACCTACATCTCAGCATCCCTTAAGCATCACAGCATTAAACTTTCCTAGGAATGCTTATTATCCACAAGAAGGATGATATTGACCACTCATTATATTATCTAGCAAGCTTACATTATCCACAGATTAAAGAAAATGTGATTTTGTGCCACACTGGAACAGACGCTGATGATGAAAGTTCTGCATTTTGTGGAAAACAGTAGGTTGGGATAGTTCGTAACACTGCAGCTCCCACCAGCCCATCCAATCCCACAGCTGAATTGACCACTCAGGAGAGTTTATGCAGCCTTTCAAGCTAGAACGAACCCCATGCAGATTTTTATAAAGGCCCTACCACAGTGAGCCAACAGGGCATGTACAGACCCCTCTGAAACAGCTGTGGCTGCTCTGTACTTCTGCCCTTTCAACTGGCTTGAGCTGGCAACCAGGACATCTAACTCGGTTCAGTCCTTCCTTTTTATTCACACTCCTGAATTCTATTGACGGAATTTAAATTTCTTCCTTTTAACATTTGCTCATAAATCAGCTTCATTGCATAGGACTCAGATTTTCTGTCCACTTACTCTAGAATGCTGAATGCTTCAGAGGAAGCCACATAATTTGCCAGGCACTTCTGAGCATGTTCTTCAAGATTGTAACATTTTAATTATGACACTGGAAAAAACATCCGTAAGAGGAAGCTTTGTCAGCACTGTGAGGCAAGAGAGGAACAGTTTTGTTAAATGTCCTTCTCAATTAAAACTAGGAAAAAAAATTCCCAGCATCAATTTGGAATGCCAAATGCCAACATAGATAAGCATGAATACATGTGGCACGTTTGCATGAAAGTTTACATATTGATTTATTTATACATGTTTATGTTCATGTATATTATTATAAATATGTGTATAAATATGCATTTTATATTTATGTGTATACACACACATATATTTGTGTGTGCTTATGGTGAGCTTGTTAAAGATGGATCTATTTCTTCCTGGCCAACTCCTTCAGAAAATACCATAGAGCTGTGGCCTTCATTCCCTGAGATGTGCATATATCTCTTATCGTGTGACAGTCCCTCACATCCCACATGGCTTTTGTGGTGGGAATTCCATATCCAGTAATTGACAAGAGCTCTTAGGGAGGGAATGAAATCCATGCTGCATCTGACAGCACAGCAGTCTTCAGATAGCTGGAATTGCAATCGATAGCTAACAAATGGCCATTCCACTTACAGTATAATGAGCCCTGTCTCAGCCTGCTTTTCCCACAGAGATTCAGGCACTAATTCTGAGACCATTATCTGCTTCAGCTGGTCATAATGACAGTTAAAACATGTAATAACATTTAAAACACAGACTGTAATTTCTTTTTCTCTGTTTAGAATTTGTACTTGGCCAGTAAATGGCTTAATGAACCAGTTTTGGAGACTTTCTAATTACCAGCTGTCCCTGGAGGATTTTTTTGTTGTTGTTGTTTAATTTTATCATGCTAAAAGTCACTAGACTAGCACCTATTTTGTCTGCTCTTAGAAACATTTTTCCTTCTGCGGCTGAAATAGATTGCATCTTACACTAGGTACTCTAGGCAGCACTCTAAACAGATTCAAAGTCACTCTCACTGGCTTCCTTGTAAGTCTCTGCTGCTCTGTCAGGGTGTAGTTGGGTCAGTTCACTAGGCTGGACTAATTGTTTTTCTTCGGTAGTATTTTAGTTCTGGGTCAAAAAATGTACTTGCAATCCCCATTTTTTATGATTTCAACAATATTCCTATAAATTTTGAGAGAGAGAGAGGGGGAATCAGTACATATGGTACATTAAATCTATTTTAAACTTGACTCCCTTCCCAGGGTCAGACTGAACCCTGGGTTTTAATCTGAGCCTGCTTTTTATTTTTTTTAGTTAGTTGCTGATTTTCCATCACATATAAAAAGTAGAATTAAAATCCAAAAGTCTTTGTGACTAGGATCAAATCACAATCCTTTTATGAGTGGCAGCAATTTTCTTTTTATCTCTTCCAGCTTGATGCTGACAATCTGCTTGCTCTTGGGATGTAGGCTCTGCTCCTTTCAGGCTGCAGAGGGCTGGAGCACAGGTTTGCACTCTTCTGCACGCTCCCGTCTGTAGCCTCCCACCAGGACTGGGCCTGGGGAAATGGGCTCCTTGCCTGCAAGGAGGAGTGTGCTGGTCAAGAGTCTGTGTAGGAGCTGCACAAAGGACCTGCAGGAGCTCAGCAGGTTATGCAGCGTCAGCGATGCCAAAAAGAAGGTCAGATCTTCTCTGACACCCTGCAGGTACACCAGCTCAAGCCCCAAATTGTACTGAAAGAGGGGCAGGCAAAGCCTGTGCATATCATTTTGGAAAATGGAGACTTCTCTGATGGTGAAGGCTGGGAACTTGTGACTTTTGGCACTGAAGGATGTGTGTGCAATGAATAGAAGGATTTCTGCATGGAGTTACAGGGCTGTGATCTCCCTGGGACCACAGAGATGTTGTGAGTTAGCTCACATGACCAGAATGCTGGCATGAATGGATACAGCTCCTTTAGAAAGGATAGGACAGTATGGTGGACAGGGCAAGTTGCACTTCAGGTGACAGAGCAGAGAGGATGCAGGGCACTCTGCCTTGGGACTGGTGATGAGCCAGATGAGAGTGATGCCATTGTTGTGGCATCTGTCATAGACCTCCCAGTCAGGAATAAGTAGGTAAGGACTTTTTTCAGACAGCTGGAAGAAGCCTTTTGCTTTCAGGCCCCGGTTCTTGTGGGAAGCTTTAACCACTCCAATGTCAGCTGAAAGGTCAGCACAGCAGGACACAGGCAGTCCAGGAGATCTCTGGATAGTGTTGATGGGAACTTCCTGACATAGGCGATTAAGAAGGTGATGAGTAGATGCTCTGCTAAACCTCATAAATAAGGAAGAACTAGTCAGAGATGTGGAGGCTGTGGGTGGCCTTAGCTGCAGTGGCCATGAAATGATGGACTTTAGGATCCTAAAAGCAGAGAACAAAAGGGAAAAAAAGCATCGCCACTCTGTACTTCAGGAGAGCAGACTTCATGAATCTTAGAACACCATAACATAGCCTCAAAAAGATGAGGGGTTCAGTACAGCTGGTTGATTTTCAAAGATGCCTCTTCACGGCTCAGGAACTGTCTATCCCAATGAGCAGGAAATCAAGCAGTGAAGTCAGGAGGCCTGGGTGGATGAACAAGGAGCTTCTGACTATAGTGAAATTCTAAAAGCAAGCGTACAAGACACAGGGTCAGATCACCCAGAAGGAATATAAAGGTATTGTCTGAGTGGGCAGGAACTGTAATTTCTGCCAGCTGGGACTTAGTAAGGAGTTTGCTTCTTCTGCCTGAATCGAACAGTGCATCATAATTGATATTAACTATAGGTCTGTATCCTCACTATTTTTCTGCAATCTATGGTAGCCTTGAAACAGGATACTGCAACTACTGCCTTGGCCACCATAGGTGACCTGTGTTGTCTCAGGTACCTAATCATGCTCAAATGCTGTGGCTGGAATGACCAGAGCATAACAGTGTATTGTTTCAGCTGTTCCTTTGCAAAGCTACAGTGGTTTTTTAATTTCATACTCTACGTAAACCTACAATCTTTCCATCTTGATTTCAAATACCACATCAACTATTACTATAAACATTATCTAATTAAATTATTTCAGAGATAAGCAGTGAGATGCAAGTGCTGAGTATTGTTAACACTAATTTCAAGGGGTGTGACAGACTGGAGAAATGTCCCTGTTAAATGGTGACCTTGTTTTGGGTATATCCTTCATTGTATTGTAATCCTACACTGGACTAAGGTTTGTAACATTTGTAAGACTAATTGATATAGTTGGGAAAATTACAAGCTTTGCTGCAGACAGAAGTGTTGTCTTCCGCTCCACTAAATTCCACCACTGTTTGGAGTATCTTACAATGCAGGAAAATCAAAGTTATTTCTTCCCTACTTCACTAAGGCAGCCAAATTTCCCTTGATTAAAATTGGATAGTGTCAGTTAAACCAGAAGTAATCATTCCCAGCATGTACTCAATTATGAAGACTACTGCTTATATTTCAGACCTATAAGAGTATGCTCCAAACAGCTTGGCTTTTGCTGGATGTATGTATTGATCTAATAAAAGATTAAATTTCTTCTTAGAAACTTGAAGTCACACGTTCTTACGGGGTCATGTTTAGGAAGACATCTTGGTTTTATCAAAGTATCTGCATTTTTCATCATACTCTGACTCCTCTTTACATCTCAAATTAAACTCTACTTACCCTCTTGTATTAATTCTTTCACTAATCTACTCATTGGAGAGTGGAGCTGTAAAAACAGCTCTGCCTGATAGCCTGGACTTGGAAATCGGGATTTCCATGGGGCAAGACACGACATCATCTTCTTTTGCAAGTGCTCCTCATACCTTCTGAAACTCCCAAAAATTTTTGATCAAAATTAAATTAAGGTGGAGATTACAAATGTCCTGAACTTTGCATATTTTGTGAAAGCTGGCAGGGGGACTGAAGACCTTTGTGAGCATCACACTGAGGGACAAGCAGTTGTGAATCACTCTCAAAAAGCAGCAGCCATCTGTCACAGGCTCCTTTTTGCTGGATTAAACATGTAGAACAAATGGAAGGGTCTAGGAGAAATTGAAGAAAGGCAGTGGAAATGATTCAGAGGTCTTGCAGCAAAAAACCTGGAAGAATTTGATGACCGCATGGACAGAAGCTTCAGATTTTCATCACAGGATCTCTTGTCCTGACTGGTAGTGGCTGCTCTGTGCAGCCACACTGGCAAGTCCATGTCCCAAACACTGCATATAGCCCAGAGAGGCTTCTTTGGCTCTGCTCATAGCAAGAAATATTGTGAAGTCAGTATTTTACAGTCAGATAAATAACATGTGGTCAGACATGCATTGTAGTTGTTTCTGAATTTCAGTTTGTATTTTGATTGTCAGATCACTGTGTGAGCTTGGAGAACAGCTTGTATTAGGCAGTGTTAATAATTATACAAGAAGAAGAATCACAGTCAACAGCTATGACCATGTCTCAGGCAATTGCCTTGTGATACTAAAGAAGAAAGACAGCAGGAAGGTCAAGAGACATTCCCCAAACTCTGATACCTCCAGATTATTTTCAATAGGACAGTTTATTTATGGCTGTTGATCTTTGTTTAGAGGGCAAATTTTTTACAATGGGTGGAATTTCCTTTTTATTCACGGTCTCTACTCTTTGGCAAAGCTGAAGCTGGGTACCTGCAACATAACAAGCATAAATTTAAAGGCAATATTTAGAAGCCTGTAAAAAGGCGACCCTGAGACTCTCTCATGACCCATGAATAACAAGTGAGTGTTTGTACCATATTTAATATGAAGATTGTGACCAACCCATTAACCTTTAGTAGTGGGCACTGAGTAAATGTGTCACATCATACAGAAGGCACAGTAAATCTGTGCAAACAGTGCACAGTATGTGGAGTGGCTTCTCAGCTGCAAGGTAAGATAAATGAAAAAATATCTATCCTTTTATCTCTATTTCTTCTAAATTTGGGACTTTTTAAAGCACACTGTCTGAATCCTATCTCATATCTTTACCCTTACAATGGCTTTTTCTTTTTTGTTTTTTTGATGGGCAATATTTTATATCAAAATGGGGGTTTATCATTACATTTTAACTTATTCCTTTTTCTGCTAATTCTGTATAACTGTAATGGCTATTGCTCAAGTACTGATTGCTGTTGAAAAGCACGCTACAGTAGAGCTGAAAATTGAGAATTTAATATGCAAATATTCATTCTAACACCTTGGTCTAGGAAATCTGGTGTTACATGGTTTGATGTCCAACTCCCACAGTTTCTTCTCTCTCAGACTTATGTATATTTACAAACTTTCCATCACACTTCTGTTTCTAAACTGAGGTCTGAAGGCAGCCTCAGATCCAGCTTTCTTTTAAGTACATAGTGCACTAATTTCATTGACAAGATAATCAGTTTAGGTACTGCACACTTCTGTGTGAACTACAATTGTCAAAAATTTAGGAAATGTTCAGAAGTATAACACTGAAATTCAGCTGTGTTGTTCTGAGACTTATTTTGCATCTCAGAAAACATAGCAAAAGTGCCTCCTTGAAGCCTATAGGCAGATCTCAAAAATTTCCTTTTTTTGTGTTCAAGTTCCCTCCATGTCAACACTTCAAAAATTTTTTCTGCAAAATGCATTAATTCATACATTTATGAGCTCACTTAAATGAACAAGTTACAGCGCTGAATTGCAGACTTTATAGTTTCCCATGTTGCAGGAACATTGTATTTCTAATACACCTTTTTTCAGGAAGCAGACAGATTACGGCTCCTTTTTTGAATCTTTTTGCTTACGCTCCCTTTGGGCCACATCTCACCACTCAGCAACATTTGTTAAACATAAAAGTCTATTTTGACTGTGACTTTTACTCCTAAAAGGATGGAAAACCTTTTAAAACTGAATTTAGTTCTAGCAAATCTTAAATACATCACCATAGACTAAGTACTTCAACTGGAAAGATGAAATCAACATATTTAGAGAGAAATAAGCTATATTTAGATGCAGAAGGACACTGCTATGTTTACAGCATTAAATGAAAGAGGAACAATGGTCCAGCTCATCAAATGTGTTCACTGCCTACAACACTTTACTGAAGGTGTCAGTCTGATTTCAGAGACTTGGAGTTACGGAGCGGATGTTTGTCAGGTTCCAGGGGGAATGTCAGCAGACACATCTCTGGGTAGAAAAGGCAGTTTCTCCTCCTGTGTCAGATACTACATACAACATCTGCTGCATACATGCTTTGTTGTATTTCCTCCATTAGGTCATTCCTAGATGAAACCCACGAACTATAGAAAGACTTCTGTTTATCAAATCTGAGCTTTGACTGTCACTACCTCATAAAATCTGTAACTCCAAACCAGGCCACTAAATTCATATAGTACTTATAACAGGATGCATAAAAGCACATACATGAAGTATGTGACATGTAAGTTAACTATTAGAAAGAAACCTGTGGCCAAGATGAAAAATCCTTGTGATTTTTTCCTTGGACAGAACAGCTAGGAAAAACATTTGAAAAATCCAGATTCAAAGATCCAGGCAATTCATCTCACAAAGATCTTTCCTTGCTCCCCCTTGAGAAGCAACAGCTTCTTTCTAGCCCATGCTTGAGTCTGAGGTATTTCAGAGTTTGCAACAGCAACTTTTCATGCAAGAAACGAAAACCCCAAGTGCTATTGTATGAGGATCAAATAATGCAATTCAATGTTTATCAACATAAATTATTCAAATGCATGTTATGTTTCAAGTTGGATTTTACATTATTTTGTTGTGTAATTAGCTATCTGCTATTTTGTAACTGTTATCATTTTATAGTCAAACTAGTGGCAAATGATCCTATTGCTTAAGTCCTGGATAACAGGCAGTTTAGCATGAAATTTAGGTTCCATTTCCTACAAAGTACTTGTGAACATAAATCTATGTCATACAATAGGCATGTGCAAAAACTGGGGTTTGAAAAATATATTGAGCACCTGAAGTAGATCTGCAGCTGAGAATTCTGTAAAGGCCACATCACGCCCTTTGAATCACTTCTAACTTCATATCAGATTACAAAATTTGAAAATGCAAAAAATTAAAAGTCCATACCTCTCACCTAGTATTAATGCTCAGCTGCGAATGCTTGTAAAAGAGAAAGCAGTGTTAGAAGGTCAATTGCAATACAGAAAGATTAAGTAAAAAAAACCAAGATAAACCAGACATCTGGACTTTCTAAAGTCATTCATTAAAACAATAGAAGGTAAAAGAATGAAAGAAATGCCATGAGATATACTTGCCTAGATTTCACACCCTACTACCATTTGCTATAATCTAAATGTCAAAAATTCATTTTGTGAGATGGAATTGAGATAGCAGGGAACAGGAGAAAAAAAATCACATTGATGAGGAATCCCCGCATTTAATGACAATTATCCCCACATTTAATAGACAATTAAGAAAGACCTTAACCTGAAGGCAGACAGAATTTCTCCTTAAAAATTATACAAACTAGATCATAAGTAAAAAGGTATGTTTAATAGACATTCTATTAATAATATTACTAGAATTGTTGTAGATAGGAATATAACAGTTATTCATAATATCATGAAAGTGATTTCTTAAAACATGTTCCTTTCATTGTACAACCTGACTAGACAAAAAATATCCACTAGGAAACACTTAGCCAAAAATATTTTTTAAATGGGCATATATGGCCAAATATAACATTCACTAACTAGCAACATAGATTTATCAACAGGTAGATGAACATTTGCTGGTTATGTCAGCCCACCACCCAGAAATGTATGATTTTAGGTCCCTGATACAAAGATTGAATCTGGATGCAATCTAGCCATTTATTTTTAATGATTCCTGGTGGATTGCTCTTTGTGAATTTATTTCATTCTTTGCGGAGTTCATGTATATTTTCAGTAGCAAAACCTTTATGTTCATCTGCTTAATGATATTTTGTGGGGAAAAACACTCCTTTTCTGCTTGTGTTTTACAAGCCTACTTATTTTTTCATACAATACTGTCTTCTAAATATTTTAAACTTCTCCATGCAATTAGTAACTTTAGATTTTTCAAAGTCAAAAAATTTTAGTCTGTTTGGTTTTCCTTGTTTCATGTTTCTGATGACATTTTTCAACCTTTGTTAATCTTTTTTGGATCAACACTATTAATATGTTCATTATGCAATTTTTAATCCAGAAGTGAGCAGTCTCTCTTCTCTATTTACAGCTTAATTTCCTTAAGTCTTCAGTAAGTGAAAAGATTATTCTAAATCCAGATCTCCTCTCTTCCTCCTCTCTAAGTAATTCCTTACCTCAAATAATGCTAAGATTCATGGCTAAGTGACATCTCCTTAGGAAAAGAAATAAAACATGTTCTTAATTATGTAATTTCTCTGTGTGTTTTTTATTACCTCTGTTTTCTCCTATAATTTGTTTTATAGCTTAAAAAATTTTCCAGTGTGGAAACAACTTATGCAGAGACAGAAGTGTCCTTTACAAAAAATTTTTTTAAATGTTATACATTTGGAAAATTTTTATATCAGTTTCCTTAGAACTCTTCAGAAAAAGCCACTTCAGAAAAGGCCCTGCAGTTTATCATTCATTTTATCAGTTTGCACTTAAGATTCTTCTACTGAACATTCAATTTGAAACAATTCCTTAATTGAAGATAAGTTTCAATGTAGGAAAATCCCTTTAGCTCCTTTGTAGCAAATGCTGGCACAAAAGATTCATTATGGTTTTATGGAGGTTTGGGGGATTTTTAGCACCCTCAGCAAGTTTGCTGACTACACCAATCTGCGCAGTGTAGTTGCCACACTGGAGGAAAGGGATGCATCCAGATGAACCTTGACACCCTTGAGAGTTGGGCCTGTGGGAACCTTGTAAAGTTCACCAACATGAAGTGCAAGGTCCTGAATGTGGGCTGGGGCAATCCCAGGTACACCCACAGGCAGGGCTGAGAAGTGACTGAGAGCAGCTCTACAGCCCTACAGAGAAGGACTTGGAGATGATGGATGATGAAAAATATATCATGAGGTGACAGTGTGTGCCCACAGCCCAGAAAGCCAAAGGAATCCTGGATTGCATCCAAAGGAGTGTGGCCGGCAGTTTGAGGGAGGGGATTCTGCCCCTCTCTTCTGCTCTTGTGAGACCCCACCTGGAACACTGTGCACAGTTCTGGTGTCCCCACTGTAAAAGGACTTGGAGATGTTGGAGCAAGTCCAGAGGAGGCCACAAAGATGATAAGAGGACTGGAACACCTGCCCTACAAAGGCAGCTTGAGCAAGTTTGGACTGTTCAGCCTGGAGAAGAGAAGGTTGAGTGGAGACCTCTGACGGGCCCTACAGGGAAGCTGGAGAAGGGCTCTTCATCAGGAACCATAGTGACAGGACGAGGTGTAATGGATACAAACTGAAAGAAGGAAATTTAACTTAGATATTGGAAACAAATTCTTGACTGTGAGGGTGGTGAGGCACTGGAACAGCTTGCCCAGGGAGACTGTGGGTGCCCCATCCCTGGAAATGTTCAAAACCAGGTTGGATAAGGCCTTGAGCAACCTGGTCTAGTGGGAAATGTCTCTGCCCATGGCAGGGGGGTTGGAAGTAGATGATCTTTAAGGTCCCTTCCAACCCTTAACATTCCATGATTCTATGACTTTTTGCTATGACCTTATTTTTATGTTTATATCTCAACAAGAAATCCCCAATACAAGCTGGAAAGATTCCTGCATTTGTTGTTTCTGAGGAACTTTCAATATTTGTTAATGTTTTAAGCAAGTTCTACATCAAAGTTATTTTTGTCCTCCCCTACTATGGCCTTACATTCAACTACAGAGTACTTATGCTCCTTTCAAATTTTCTCATTTGAACAAGTCTTCCATTTATTTCTGAAGTGTGACTTTTAATTCTAACAGACTCTGTGGTTAATGATGCCAGAATTTTATTTATCATTTTGATTTTACATGGTTCTTTCAGAATCTTTTCTTTTGATAAGTAAATACATATTTACTCAACACTTCCACTGTGATTATCGATGCCAGAATTTTATTTATCATTTTGATTTTACATGGTTCTTTCAGAATCTTTTCTTTTGATAAGTAAATACATATTTACTCAACACTTCCACTGTGATTATCTGAAATCTTCATGCCACCTACAAGAATTTTATGCTTTTCCACACTCTTATTCAGGCCCTTCTAATCAAACCATATACTTTTTTTTCTCTTCAAAAAAAGCTGCTGAATTTTAGTGTATTTTTATACTCATTTTGAAGAAACTTTTTTTGTGATTATGTCTTGAACTTTGTTCTACCTGTTGTTCAGGACTTTATCAAAGGTCAGTAGCTTTTCTGTTGTAGCTTTTTGAAATAACTGTTCCAAGAAACAGTTGTTTATGGTGCCTAAAACTGTTGTCCATAACAGACTCCACTGTGATGGGTATACCACCTGTGCATAGCATAAATGAAACTTCCTGCTATTAGTCAGGTTTCTGCTCTTCAAGCACACAGATTTCCTTTAAAGTACTGTAAATATTGCCCCTATTATGAATGGGTTATCCTGGCTAATACTGTAGGCTAATATCACATTCATTCTCCTTATGTCTGAAATTCAGTCCTGGCAATTCAGTCAGTAAAGAATCTGTAGTCTACGATGTTACTCAGGTTTGTTTTCTCTAAGGTGTAATTTCTCTTTGACACCAATAATATTTATTTTATCATTTGATCAAAAGGTTTAAAACAACCAGTCAGATATGATAAGGCATTATAACAGATTGAGCTGAGGATTAAAGCTGATCTGAAATTTTATGGTATGATTTCTAATATAAACTTAAATTTTTTGTAATTTATTTAGTTTATTAGAATGTTAAATGAACTGTTTATTGAAAGAAAGTTCTCAATCTCTAAGCTTCTAACTAGATTCAGGTGAAAAAAGGTAAAACGCTAACTCACAAGAATCAAGACAAGCATGCAAAACTTGCTATCCTAAGCCTTGCTGCATCTAATAAATCTCACCATACCTACTTCAGACCCAAGTCACACACGCTGGTGTTCTGTAACTCACTTATGTCTTTATTTCACCTTTTGTCTGTTTTATTGCACCTTACTATACAACATGGAAAAAATTTAAATGTCAGAAGATGGCAGTACATGAAAACTGGTTCTTACTTTGGTCTTTCTAGGGTTTGATTCCTAGATACTCTACTGACTCCCTATGCCTTTTTCCCTTGCCTCTGTATTTCAGGCCTTTGAATCAGATATATATATGAGGTAGAGAGAGCAGGAAGCTGCCCAGAGAGAATAATAAATAGCATGAGTCACAAGAACTGTCAACTTAACGCTCTACATCTGTGGAGAGGGTTTTGGAGGTTGGTCTAATAGGCTTAACTACTTATTACTGTAAAAGAAAGTAATGGCAATATTTACTTGGGCAAAATTAAATTCTGTTCTACTTCTTGTGTATGACTCATCTAGGTATTAATATTATTCATCCCCTCATTTCTGCAGGTGATCTATTTTACAAAACATTTAATACATCAATATGCATTAAGGAAAATGTTTCTGTAATTTATTCCTACCAGGAAAAACAATCCTGCTTAGTCATTGTCCTAGATTTTCTCCAGACATTTTGAAAAACTGTAAGGTGTAAAATGTTCCTAAGTCAGAATTTAGTCTACCTTGTATTTATTTGGTACTAAGGAGATCATGAATTTTGTTTCTTGACTAGAAACTCAGAGAGGAAAATAGATGGTGGCAGATCTAGAAGGAATTCATGAGTCAGCATAGCTGAACGGTACAGGGACTCCATGAATGGAACCAGGAAAGGTCAAGATTGCCTTGAAACAAAAAAAGTCAGGTTTTTGAAAGGAGAATTGGTGGTAATATGAAGCACGTGCCCTGGTCACTAAATCTACTGTGGGTGATGCTGACAGTTTGATGCTATTTAAAATGTAGTATTTAACACAGGCACAGAGGAGGATCAAGATTGTTTTTTACATATTTCCTTGGAATCCATTGTAATGTTGTAATGTGGTTGTTCTTGTAAGCTTTGCCCAGAATCTTTTTCACTGTAATAAATCAAAATAAATTTATAAGGTACCATGAGGTTAACTTCCACTAATAATATGACATTAACATGACACAATTCATTTTGTACTTTAACTCTAAATCAGCAAATTTTGTAAGTGTGGTTCTGTGTATATGCCCATTCAGGAAAATTCTTCAGCACATGCTTAGCCATAAATATGCAGTACAATCCTTTATAGCCGTAGGAAGTGAATATATGCCATATGCTTTCCCAAAATGATTGAATTTCCAAATTTGACCCTGTAACATATTACTCAAGATAAATAGGTATCTGGTTCATAGGTGTCTATTTAAAAAATGTCAGTGTCAATAAGCAATAAGTGGAGAAGTGAAGTTCCTTCGCAAGTATAAGATTTATTTTAAAAATGCATTGTTAGGAAAAAACCCAAACTTTACTTTATTATTTGCCTGTTATGAAGTGTTCCAAATCCTGTGATATTTAATTTTCTCTTAAGGCATATTAATCCAAACCCAAGAATTACAGCTATTAATCTTAACTTTTGCTCATCTGAAACCAAGAAATTAAATACTTACTCTTTCTCTAATGTAATTTTAGTCATCAGTCCTGTTCTGTACAGGGGTTTTTTTGCTAGAAACATCCGGGGACCAAGTGAGGCTATTTTTTTAAGCCTCAGGGTGAGAAGGCTGGTCTCTGCTGTTTGCATGTCTGGGCAGACCCTCTTCCCACCCAGACCCTGGCAGATTTGTGCATGGGAAGGCTCTGAAGGCTACCTTCAACCTTGGCTTTCACTTTCAGGCAATCTCAGATCTTGATAAAGCTGTGGAGTGTTTTGCACCTTTAAGTACAATTAGGAGCAACTAGGCTTATTCTTTGTACACTCTGTAAAATCAGCACAAAGGAAAATGCCCAGCTTGTGTTACCGCCTTCTCAAGGACAACAAGCTGGCAAGATCCCAGCTAGTGACCAGCTACTTGGGTCAGAGACATCAGTACACTAATATTGTAGCTTTTGAAAATGCTTACAAGTCAAAAAATTAGAGTGAGATTTTGACAATTCGTGTTTATGTGCTAAAGCACAGCAATGCACAAAGAGGAGACAGCTCCCTGGAGAAAGAAATCAGCTTTGACAGTAAGAAGTGTATTTTAGCAGTTATGATGGAAAACACAATAAAGTGAGGAAATGTGAATGACTACTTGAGAGGCTATAGTTTTCCAAGATTAAGTTTTTTGGTGGCAATACTGGCTTTATATGTTCCTGCCATCAGTATCTCCCTTTCAGCTATACTGGCACTATGCACTTGATTTGAGAAGTGATATGGCTAAAACTAAATAGGAAAAGTAATCTTTTTGTCTGAAAATTTTCATGCCAGAAATTTTCTGTTCCAGGTCAGAGAAAGAATCCAGTTTCTGCATACCACGGAAGCACAAAATTGTCATCTATAGTACATCAAGGGCAAAATGTGGAATGATTCACACTGAAAAAAAACCCCTATACTATACCTTAAACTGCCAGTGTAGATGCACTCAGGGTGGCTGAGCTTGATTCTCTGTCAGATCTCTCCAAACTTATGCAAATCCAACTGGCTTCCTGTGAGCAGAGATCCTGTACCCCAACTATTACTTCGGTCAATGAAGAAATTAATGCATAAAATACCCCAAAGTGTTGTATTACTAAGTGGTCAATAGGTATACTGACGGTAAGGCTGTGTTAGTCTATAGTTGCGTGATATCCCACGATACAAAAACATCATGAAAATAAAGAGTTTGCATTACATATTAGAAATTGTTTACTAGCAGTAAAGTAAATCTGTTAAATTTATATTCTCCTATATTTAATGTTTTATCTATTCAATATGCATTTCATATTAAATGCCTTACAACACATAAACCATGGAAAGAGCAAGTTATGACAATGCCAGAACTGATTCTTTTTCATTTAAGATTGAAACAATACAATAATTTCAGGGAATGCAGTACTAAACAATGTTATGTGAAGGACATCTGAATTCCAAGAATACTGCTTGTGAAAAATCCATCCATGTCACTTCTGTCAAATTGCTGACTTGATTTGTTGGCTTGAATTTGGGACAGATCACAGTGTGAGTAAAGAGAGAACAGCTCCATCGATGAACAAGCAGAAGAGGAATTAAGGCTTAAAACCTTCAAGTTAAAAAAAAAGAAAAAAAGTTTTAAAAGACACCTTGAAAATGCAGTCCCAGTTGAGTGTCTAAGGTGCTTTCTGCTGAGTGCAGAAGTGGGAAAGGAGGAGACCAAAACAGTGATCTAAAAGATGGCATTTGTGATCTGATACTCTGTTGTTCTTATAACCTTAAATAAAGTTTAAGAGATCCAGCTGCACTGGGAAATATTAACCAGTTTTTGCAATTTTATATTGCAAGATGGTAAGCAATCTTATTGCAGAACAGTGGTAAGAAAATGTCAGCCAGGAGGAGACCACCACCTGGCTCCCATCCCGGGTCCAAAGAAATGAAAATCTTCCCCATTCAGAAATTGAATTCAACTCTGTTGGTGGACTGAAAATGTTTTGTAACAGTGCTGTTAATATTATTTCTAAAATCCCCCTAAGATCTTAAAAATTAAGCAATTTTTAACAATTTCAGAATAGTAGCAAGAATAGCATCACCTCTCAGGTTACTCAGCCCTTTCATTCTTTCTTCTAAGGTATTAGGGCTGCTAGTGCTGCAGTGCAATGGCAGGCTTTTTTTGGTTTGAATCATGTTTTATGTTAACATCAAAATGTTTCTACATAAATCGGTTTTAATCTTTACTCCTACAAGAACATAAATTTGGAGGGTAAGATCTCTAAAACCAAGAATCTAAATACAGATGCCTGAATATAGACATGAAGGAACTATTCTGCATTTTATAACTTAAGTTCACACTTAGCACCAGAACAAAGGGTTTAGCTCTTATGAAATGGAAAATGACATGCTTCTGCATAGCAGGAATCACCTGTAAACAATTTGGCTTTTTGCCACAATTTGACTTTTCATGAGTATTTTTGATACTAAATTTCATGCTCCAAAGAGCAAAAAATTACTTTTTGCGGAATAGTTTTTTTATTAGCTATTTTTTTTATGTGATCTCTGATCCAATTCAATACATTCATAAGGTCTTTTAGTGTTTGCAAGAATATAAACAACTGATTGATAAACAAGCCAGTCATGTGATGCTAAAATATTTGAGTAAATGGAAGATAAGAAATATCACGATTTATAACTTGGAAATAATACTTTTCACTTACTATTTTCTCTCAGTGTGCAATACCCTTGAAATCAGAAATATTGATTGCATTTTGCAAGTGAGACTGAAAAATTGCTTTCTTTCTAAGTTGTTCAGGGCTATTACAGGTCCAGACTAGGGGACATAATGGACAACCTAGGGATATGAGTTCTCTGATCAGAGCACTGTACCTGAGTGAGGTGAGCAGAGTGGGTCAGGTGATTGTGACAGACTCCACCAACAATCCAGTAACCATCAGAGAAATGTGAGATGGCAGGTGAAGGATCATCAGCCTCAGGCAACAAGCCAGATCCACCTACTACTGCTATAAGCAGGGCTCTGAAACCACACCTAGAACTAGATATTCCTCAGTCCTACCCCACCACCTCAGTCCCATGCAGCCAGCAACCCATCCTGTGCATCTAGGAGAAAACCACAGGGTCCAGGTGGTTTGGGGACAATGCTGGATCTCCTTCCAAGCTGAAGAATGGATGGTACTCATAGTCTCAAGGTTCTTGATGTAGGACAAAATGAAGCCTAAACTACACCCACAAGACAACACAGCTACTCCATATTGGCAGAGCTGAGACAACTCACATGCAAGTGTCCACTGGTGCTGCCAGTTTAGTCTTCAATCACAAAGCTGCTACTGCCAAAACAGGGGGAGCAGTGTAAGAGTTGTTATGAATCTTATGCTGGGAGGTGGCTGGAACCCTTCACTGACTTGGCTCCCACTGGAAGCTAAAAGAACTCTACCACTTTTGAAGAAAGTACTGCACAACCTCCTGCCTTTCACAAGACAAAGAACTATATGAAGATAAAAAGGCATTTTCTGTCCAAAACTGGAGCAGGTAGGAAAGTAGCTCTTGCTTTAGTTAACCAGATTAATGCCACTTTTTGTTCTCTGCTGCACTGCCAGGGGTTTCATAGGCAACAGAGTAGCACGTTGTGAGTCTGGGCTGAATGTAAGTATGACTGGTTACCGACAGTGCATAAGTCCAGTTGGATACTGCAGGATAACTGAAGAACATGCACCATGTAGTAGCCTATTAGTACTGCAGGCCATGAAGGAAGGGTAGTTGAGGAAGCATTTTAAGAGGCCTCTGTGTTTTTCCTGCTCCTGAGCCTGGCAGTATCTGAATTCATCTTTGCAGCGATCTCAAATCTCCTTGCAGTTTCTTTGACCTTTTTGAGGTTGCTCACAAGCCACAGGATAATAGTTCAAATCAAAACTTTTTTCTATTTTTTCCCATCTGCCTTCTTTAGATGAGTCTTCCTTACAAAACTCAGGCTAGCCCCATACTACGTGGGACTGGAGCCATAGGTACTGTCTGCATTGGTTTCCTTGGCAAATATTAAATATTGTTCCAGAGCAAAGAAATAGACAAAAGCAATTAAAAAATAAAATTGAAAAGAAAAAGACTAATCAAAAATGAAAGTACTTTGTTCTTCCTAGAATGGAAAAAAGGAAGATGATTTGGAGATAGGTAGGAAAGAGTAAACAGAGCCAAAGCTGTTGCCTCCCAGGCCTTGCAGGCAGTCCACAGTTAGAGATGTAAACAAGAGCTATGATCCAGCTCTTCAGTCCCAGCTACTGCTCAAGTAAGATTATAATGTTTGCAAACACAACACAAACTTAGAAACTATGTGGGAAATAAGGTTGGTACTTACACCCAGAAGAAATCACAAGCTTCTCACTGATAGCTCAAGAGCAGAAATAGAAGCAAAATTTCCTATGGATTTGTCATTCAGCTCCAGTTAACAGTATGACAGCATGTTAGTAATGGCTGCTTTGCTCATTTCTGCCGAGGGAATTCCACAATCTGTTCTACATGGGCTTCAGAGTCCTCCAGGTTAATCTAATGCATGATCTCCAGCCTGAAAAGCTTAAATACTCACAGCTTTTCTCCCCAAGAAACAAACATATAATCAAATCTTATGCTTCAGGGAATAAGCTGATGGCTGCAGGCTCGGCAAGGAATACTTCTATTTTATGGCTTTGCACAAATTGTGGGGTTTGCCTTTCCTCTGAAGCATGACGCATTAGTTACTGCTGGATGCAGAATACCAGGCTTAATAAAGCAATGCTCAGAGCTAGCTAGCTGAGTCTGTGCTTTTATGTTTTCGTCAGCAGCACTCTGGTTTTTTCCTCGGAATTTTGAGGCAAGGGAGAACTAATAATTGGCAGCACTGTTTGCAGTGGTATGTCTGAGAGCAGATGCACTGAAAATGACATTCCCTGTAAAGCAAACATGACTGATTATCTGTGGATCATACCTATGCTTGGGATCTCCTTCAGGATTAGAGGGTGTGCTGCATGTAAATAAAACCACAGCTTTCATGAAATGAGCAGATCTCAAATGAGCAGATCTCTCAGAGCATTTTATAGCTCTCCCATTCCTATTTTATGGGCCAGCAACCAGCTTGTCCTTACAGCACAGAAGTAATGCAGTTGTTGTTTGGCTTGCAGACATCTGACACAGTACAAGTGAATGCAAAAGGCTTTTCCATGGGAATAGAAATGCAGTTGTAAAAATACCTGCTGCACAGGTAGGCTCTCCTGAGTGAGGCAGCCCGCCCTCTTTGTCTCACAACTGATGCTCAGAAGATAGCAGTTCTGACTCATTTCCACAAAATTAGGTTTCATTCCACCTTTACCCCTTCCCTATAAATTCTACACAGTGTCAGGACAAAATGTGGAGCCCAGAAAAGACACTGCAGCTAAATTATCTCAAGCAAGGGAAAAGCCTTGAATATTTTACAGGACTGAGTGGCCCTGCAGATTGTGTTAGTCATAAACAAGCACAATGCGAACTCACATCTGGGTTCTCAGCTTCTAAATATACTGAAACTGCCAAGGCAACAGATGAGATTTTCCCATCAATAGCCATTGTGCAGACACTTATTCTGTGATCAGTTTTAGACCAAGAAGAAGTAATACGGCCTTGTCATATGTAAGGCTTGCGATTAGAAATAAACAGCCTCCATTTTATGCCAATCTTCTTAAAGAAGCATGGCCACTTAAGCTGACAGCAATAACAAAAGAGCAGAGAAATGAGCTGACCTGCAGGTTCATTTAATAGTTGAGTAAATAAAGGGGTGGCTTTTTGGTAGAAAGCCAGGTTTGCTAAAAGGAAACTGCAACTGAGCATGTTCAAACTACCTCTCCAGCTGCTTTTAAACTGATTCTTCTTTTAAATTCTAAATGTTCGGTGTAGTTAATTAATCTTCTAGTTCCCTTTCAGTTGGCATCTTTGGAAGTGGAACTAGGAACAACAATCTCCTGGAAACTACAGTGAGCTCCTCAGAAGATTGTCTAATGATCTTCATACCCTCTAGGTGATTACTGGGGAACCTCTGAAACTGCAGTTTCAAAGGAGAGATATGGCACCATAGCACATCTGTGCAATAGCCAGAACAGCCATCAGGAACCTTAGCTTAGGGAGTGCTTCATCAGGAAGATGATTACCTTGCGTTTCCCCTGTGTAGTTCTTTTATTCATCTGATGCCTCTCACAGCACAGTTGATGCTGGAAGTTGTACAGGACAGGTGAAGTTCCCAAGGCAGACGTGAGCAGCATCAGCCAGGAAGCATCTCCGACACTGGAGTGGAGCTCTGCAGTATGCAGGGGAGAGAGAGCATAACAACGGCAAAGAGAAACATCGGAGTAAATTGTCAGAAGACACAGCTGAGAGCAAAACACAGTGGACAACCCAAAGCGCCTCGTAAGTGCAGCATAAGAGTAAGGAAACGTGTAAGATTTAATAAATATGGCATCTAATCTCCCAGTTTGTAGTGGGAGAGAAGCAGGTGGAATTAAGGCAGTAACACGCAGAGGATGGAATGCAATTCCAATAGTAGGACCCAGGACATGAAAAACAAAACCAAATGATTTATGGTTCTGATTCCCAAGTGATAAGAATGAACGCAATAAAAGTAGAATAGTAAAACTAGTTAGACAGTAGAACAAATCACCTTGATACCAATTTGTAAAATAAATAACTTTTTCAATAAAAATTGAAACTGGAAAAAAAGTGCATTTTCACACATAGCTCAGAGATCACATAAATGCCAAGTGACATGACAGTTGCTGAAATAAATGCTCTTTTTATGAACAGCAGAGCAGTAAAGCAGGCAAAATAGATGCATAAAATGGGTAAATTTCCAGTGTATTAGTTATTGCTGCCTCTGAGCTGCAGTAAATTACAAACTCATTTTTAACTTTTTTTGTGTTCATGAATACATTTTTGGGACTGGTTTTCCACCCCCTTCTTTCAAAATTCCATTTTTCAGAGATTTATATTCTTCTTTAAAGTCTATAAATAAGAAGTACCCAGGTCTTTTCCATGGGAAGGAAGAGGGCTGAAAACTCAGAACAAACTATTTATTATACATTTCTGAACTTGCATTGCATAAATTCTGCTATCTGTGAACACACTGCTTCCATAAAATTTGTTTTTGTCTGGATATTTTTCCCCTTACAAATGAAATCTAAAATAAGTTTTAAAAAAATCATGGACCTATCCACCCTGTGGTTTTCTCCTTCATTTTTTGTTTCTTGTTTATAGTACAAAATCACAGTATGTTGTCTTTATTTACTGCTCACTATACCTATAAATAAGGGATGTAAGATTATCCAGACAGAACGGACTGGACTAAAAAAGATGAAAGATTTATTTGAAATACAAGTTGGCTGTTCCCAGCTGAAAGGAGGAAACTAGTCAGTGACTCTGAAAGTGAATAAACTAAGTGCCACAGAGAAAATGTTAAACTCTGACTCTAATTGCACCCTCTACTATCCCTCTCAAAAATAAAACAACAAACCCACACCTTGAAAAAAGATTAAAGTTAAGGACCATCAAGTTCAGACATGTCTTTGTTTTCATCACCTTGGTGCAAAGGTCTATCCTGCTTTGCATCCATGTACTGGATAAATTTTTGCACTGAGATAAATAAGCATGCAGAGAGGATGGCAAACACGAACCAGAGAGAGTTTTTCAGTACATTTATGAGTTCATACGTACAAATACAAGGAGGGTTAACTACTTACTGTGCTTATATATAAGATACTGCTTAAAACTGCAACACAGGGACATAAGGATTATCGCTAATGTTTGAAATTAATGTCTCAGGTGTAACCCAAAAATGCATGCCAATATCTACTCTTATTTTCAAGTCAAAGTGAGGGACCTAAATCCTGTGACACTCCACTAATGCAGAAGAGCAATTGTCCATTTAACCACCCATGTGTACCTGTTTTACAGAGCAGATTCTTGGTACAGATTCCTTCAACTTTCCTGACTATTGTGGGCTCACAATCATCAAGATGTATTATCCAAACTGGATAAATCTTGGTTTTAATTGAATTTCTCAATCACACCATTCAAGATTTACCCAGATCAGATTAATATACTCAAGCCCTATTTAATCTAGATGCCTGATTAATGTGTAGTTCTGTGATTTTTGCATGAAATTCAAAACAGACATTCCAAATTATCCAGCAACAGAAAATAAGCACAGCAAAGATAAAAACATCCTGCTAATTTTCATGAAAAATCTGATTCACATTGGCACAAAATTAATCAAGTAAAATAAAAAATATGTCAAACTTCAAGGATTCAGGTTTTTTTCCTCCCAAGCCAACCCCCCCCCAGTCTTTTTTAACTTTACTGATCATTAAGTCTGATAAATGTACTGACAATCCTCTACCCATGGAGCTGATAGAGTTGAAAAAGAGAAGAGCAAGGTCTAAGAACATTTTTAATTGAAGAGTCACTAGTCTTTGATGGGCTCTGCATCGAACACACATCCAAAGGCACCCTAGTCCTGATAGTCAGTGAAGGACAACTGATTACTTGCCTTTTCTTTTCCCTGGCTGTAGAGTGCAAGCATAGCTGAGACCTGACATCAGAGCCAAGCTGCTATCAGTTTTCAGCTGCTGTGGATTCAGGCTGATGTACACATCCATACCCTATTAAGGGCAAACACTGGATTCTGTTACCCACACAGTTTTGCTGCTTAGCAGCTTGAGGTTTTTCTTGCTTGCTTATTCCCCTAATTTTCGTTCTAGTTTGCTATGAATTATAAATCTTATAAGAAAGCCCACCCAGGAAATTGGGGGCTTTGCTTGGGTGTTATTTAGGCTGCCCTTGCAAATTTCACAAGTTTGTTTCTGTCTTTTTAACTGGGAAATAAACAGTATTGCTGACTGAAATTAATGACAAGAAGACAAAACCATTATTTTCTTTGTTGTGTGATTGAAAAAAAAGTTACGTTTTATTTTCTCCTGACAGCTATGAATCACATGAGTCACGAAATCTTTTCAACAATATGACCGTCAATCACAAGATAAGCTAGATGTAGGAATCCACAAATCCGGTAAAATTGATTCCCAGATTTAAATTCATCATAACCTTAAAATAACATTAAAATCTAATTTTTTAAAAATATTTTTCCCCCAGACCAGATGACTGTTGCCTCCTATATTATTTAAAGAAAATTTATGAGAAATTAAAACTTCCTTCAACCTCGTTGCTTTTAATGATTTTTTTTTTACATGTTTAAGTCTTTTAATTAGGTGTCTTTAGCTATATCATGCAGTTCATTCCTCCCTTCTCAAATCCTGAAGCTATACAGCAAAGCAGCTACTTGATGGGTAGCATTGTAAAATTCATGATCTGGGATGTACTAATAATGTCTCTCAGGTCATCATTATCAAGATTTAGAAGCATCATAAGGTCTTAGAGGTAACTCCACTGACCAAAAAATACAATTATTTTAAGATATGTTTGTATGTAAAATGACATCCCCATTCACACTGATATTCCTGGGCATTAGACAATGGAAAGTACTGGCAATATATGTGAAATTCACAAGATCTGTCTCTGTTATCTATTCTCACCATCTTTAAAATAATTAAATGTCTTAGATATTTCATCTACAGTGAAAGATGAGAAACAGAGAAGAAACTTTCCAAGTTACAGATTCTCCTTCAAGGATGCATAATGAAAGTCCAAATTATCTAAGATATATCGATCTTTCATTTCAGGGAAATATTCAAAATATAATTCCTTGAAAGTTTCAAACTTTATTAATTCATATTGAGTGCTAATAGATGGACAGAACATAAGAGCTTTTCATGGCAAGAGATCAGTTGGGAACAGCATGTGTTGTTCAGCAATTGGATGTTCTTTAGGAGAGAATGCATCCTTAGACATAATTCTATCTTGTACTATGAAGACTTTTTAACCCAAAGTTTGAAATTGAATAAAAATGGCAAGATAGAGCAATTTCAGTACTTCTTGTATAATCTTTTCAAAACCATGTTCTATTTGGTGTGATGCTACCTATTTTCAAAAAAAAAAAAAAAAAAAAAAAGGAGGAAAAGGAGTGAGAAAAGACTGTGGGAGAAATGATGAAAAATAATTTTGTTCAATTTTCAGAATTTGATTCAATGAAAATAGCAAATTAGATCATCCCATCCCAGGATGGTTTCTTATTAGTTGGAACTGCAGTGTCACTGTGACCACTATAAAGGGAAGCAGAGAAAGGCTATCCATCATAACAGCAAAGAAAGACTGTGATAGTCATTGAATGATCATTGCAAAATACCTGATTCCTATGCATTGCACAAAATCAGTCATCACTCCCTTTTTGTTTTCCTCTGTTACTGGATAGAGACCTGTGTGTAAGTCTAATTAGATCTTGTTTTACACTTTTAAGCTAATGTTCTCCCATGACATCCAAAAGTAAACTGGATAAGGTGTAGACTTCAGAGTTGGTTTGTCACCTAAACCAGATCTAACCAGAACACTGGTTTATTGCAGCGTACTCTATGCTGGAATGAAGGTTGTCCTGAAAGCGTGTGAGGGAATGGAAATAATTTGGTTTCCTTCTCATTCCTTTTGCACACTTGCAAGTGTCAATCACAAAAGCAGATGTAAAGGATGAATGACTAAAGAAAAATAAATGAGCTTTATTCAGCTTTATTCAGGCTTTACTTTTTTTTACTTACTTATAAAGTTAGTATGAACTTCTAAAGTAATTTGTCCTTTTCACTTTAGAAATTAAGATCTGGAATTTTTAAAGGCTAGAGAACTGGGAAAATGAGATCATAAGAAATGAGAGAATGAGAAATTAGCCCTTCCTCGGCTGAATGATTACACTTGTGTTTTGACATGATTTTGCTAGCAACTAATGAATTTTAACATCAGGCTTTTGAAAAAATATTGAAGAGTGAACACCCTCCAGTAGGAGACACTGGAAATCATAAAACACATTCTGTAGTACCTCACATAGGCATGAACACAAAGGCACATAGTGCAATAACTGACACACCATTATTTGCAGAAAAAACCTGAAGATGGTGTAATTCTTCTTTATCTGTTAAAAGAATCCTAAATGTGACAGTAAATACCCTAAAAATCTAAAATAAATGAGATTACCTGAAAATAAGAGTCAGGTTTTCATGTCTAAGACAGATGCTAAGACAAGGAGAAATCTTAACCAGAATGGTTTTGCTGGGGTCAGCTCTGATAAGAGTTTTTGCAGCAGTCGTGACTTCTCAGTGATGGTGGAAGAAAGAAGGACAATTGTTACATGTGCCCTTCAAGGAAGACATGACAGGCTAATTTAGAAACAGTTTCAAGAGAAAAGAAAAACAGCTGACAGCCATTGATCAGTACTACAAGAGAAACTAAATTAGACATTCTGAGAAGCAGAGAATATGTGCCAAGAACCAGAGGACCAGGAGACTGACAGGTTGATTTGCTTTAGGCCAATTTTCAGACGGTGTTAGCAAGTGTAATGAGGAAAGCAAGCAGTCTCTGCAGAAGCTTGACCATTGAAAGATCTACAGTTCAGCTTGTCCCAGGGATATTGACATGACTGTATGAGAGATCCCTTAATAATTCATAAACAAGTGGCCATGATCATGCGTGGCATGAAATAAAACCAAGGAGATCACTTCCCAATTACTGTGTCATGGGCAAAACGTATTCACCTTGGCAATTTAGCTTAGTTTATTGCTGAGTTATGTAAATACTGAAGTATTTATTCAGATACTGGG